>JARQOC010000004.1:564251791-564370110 GCA_033576535.1 Allobates femoralis
GATCAGAAGTTGAATTTTTAAGTGCAAAACTCGTATGAAGAAACACGATTTTAGGTTAAGAACCCTTCACTGAGTTTCTGAAGTGCTGGGACATTACACAGATATATATTTAGTGAATTTTACAGTTTAAAATGTTCTGTTCCATACAAATGAATGTTCAGGCACAGGCCGCCAAATTCAGCATGCAGCCATTGTAAAAAATAGCAAAAGAAAAACAAAAGAGGGATGATGGAGGAGAATAAGTGATGGATATAGTTGTATCCAGTTCATTTGCTAAAATGATACTGAATTTATAAATTAGGCTAGGGTCACAGTTAAATCCAGATCCGGATGCGGTGAACGCAATTGGCTTCTGACAACCAGCAATCCGGAAACCGGATTGCTGAAGCCGCAATCCGGTAACTGGATTGCTCAGGATGTGTAATCCTGAGCAATCCGGTTAACGGATAGTTTGCTCATCCCTGCTGCCACAGGGATGAGCAAACTGTTCTGTGTGTGATATAACTTTTAATTTAATTATTAAATGTTTCTATAATTTCTCTAGGGGGTGCCCATTTCCCCTAGAGACCTTCCACCCACTCAGGTGGGCATATAATGTTATAATCACTTATGTACAGCACCCGGCTCCTGTCAGCTGCTGTACAGTTTTATCAATGAAGGCGCCGGGCTCCCCTGTGATCAGCGCGCATACTATAGCTATTATGAGAAAAAGGGGACCGGGTATGACAATGTTAGGGGCAGACTACTCTGAATACATTATAAAAAGAAAGAGAGAATGAGAGTTCTGATGCCCACGTAACTATACCACGTATTTACTGTCCACACCAGTGTATATTGCAAAAAGTAATAATACTTTACTGAATGCAGTGGATACAATAAATAAACGTGTCCACAATAAAAAAAAAAAAATGGCAAGGATTCAAGACAGAAAAGAGGGAGACAAGTGACAAGTGGGCAAGACAGGCACGGACTGTATATAAAAGGTTCAGAGGGGTAGTGAAAGTGCAGAGTGCTAAAGGTGCATAGATCAGGGTAATAAAGTGCGGTTCAACTATGTAGATATAGCATAAACCCTGGTCTAGACTACAATAAAGTGCACAGTCATAACTTACCCATGAACCTAGTAAGAGGTCCCTGCCAAGTCTGCCCACTGGTCCAGTAGCCTCGACACGTGTTTCGAGTCGGCTAGTGGTGACAAGTGCTCCGGGTTGCACCGGGTCCGGAACGCAACTTCCGGTGACGTCATTTCCCCCGGTGCACCCTTGATAGAAGTCCCCCTCGCCGCTCACTTCCGGTTTGCCAGTGCTCATGCGCACAGCGTCTGGCGCCATTTTAGGTGAGGGCAGGTGTAAGGGCATATTAGTAGCAATATGGGAGGGTGCATCGGGGAAATGACGTCACCGGAAGTTGCGTTCCGGACCCGGTGCAACCCAGAATGCCCTCCCCCCCGTGTAACAACCATTTTGCCAGTGTTGCTAATTGCAGCAACATCAGCAGTCTCTTATTGGCTAAAACTTCATTTAAAAACCCCTCACTATGAGCACTTGTCACCACTAGCCCCCCGAAGCAGCCGACGCGAAACAAGTGTCGAGGCTACTGGACCAGTGGGCAGACTTGGCAGGGACCCCTTACTAGGTTCATGGGTAAGTTATGACTGTGCACTTTATTGTAGTCTAGACTAGGGTTTATGCTATATCTACATAGTTGAACCGCACTTTATTACCCTGATCTATGCACCTTTAGCACTTTCACTACCCCTCTGAACCTTTTATATAAGTCCGTGCCTGTCTTGCCCACTTGTCACTTGTCTCCCTCTTTTCTGTCTTGAATCCTTGTCATTTTTTTTTTATTGCGGACACGTTTAATTATTGTATCCACTGCATTCAATAAAGTATCATTATTTTTTGCAATACGTGGTATAGTTACGTGGGCATCAGAACTCTCATTCTCTCTTTCTTTTTATACTATAGCTATTGTAGCAATAGTATGTGCGCTGTCCGAGGTTCTGAAGCCATTTACAGTAGATCTATGGGCAAACTAAAAAGCCACTTGTGAAATATAGAGATTTATAGTAGTTACATGAAAGAAAATTTCAGAAAATATTTTGTTTTTCTGTCATAGAATTACTTAATTAATAATATTTATTCAATTATATAGCAATATTAATTCCAAAGAGCTTTACATACATCATCATTACTTTCCATATTGGAGATGACAATATAAACATCCTAACAGTATACCTTTGGAGTGTGGGAGCAAACTAACGCAAACATGGGGAGAAGATACACACTTCTGCAAATCCTTTTCTCCTTCCGGGGAGTCTCCTGGCTGTCCACCATTCGCATTCCCTTTTAAAGATCAAGCCCCTCCCACTAAGAGCACCAGTAATACCATTTATTAGCTCCTGACTAACAAGGGAGCAGTCTTCACCGTTGCCTCCAGAAAGCTACAAGCACACAGGGTACATAGGTGTAAAATGCATAATTAAACCACTGATACAACCTTGTGAGTATCGAGTGCATTTCATAGTATGGCGGTGCAAATTACTTCCACACCCCCCTACACATAGAAGAGAATTTAGCAAGCCCAGTAACTGTACTTGATAAAGTGGCGGTCTGAATTTTAGTATCTCCAGATCATCCTGGATCAAGGGAAGTGGAACAGACTAAGAGGCAAGGTTCAGCTGCAGTAGGTACAGCCAGGAGCGAAGAGCTGTGAGTTGTGGGTAATCCTCAGATGGCACAGACAAAGTGGTGCTGAAGAGGCAACATGTAGGCCGGACGTGGGAGTGTTTGTGAAGAAATACTGGACTTGCCATAGTGGGACATGGGTACTGCTCAAAGTTTCCAGTGGTCATTAAAGGACAGTTCGATGAAATGGAGTTTTCCAGTCATAAATGCTTTATTGTTGAAACGTTACTAACACGAAATGTGTCACCACATATGACCATTATGCCTACACATCTGTGTAAAACAGAAGACTTGAACAATAGACTTTGTACCTGCTACCTTCTCTATACCGTATATGTTCCACCAGTTCCACTAGTAAAGTTCATTTTATTTTTATAAAGAGGACAGAGATCGTTCTTCCTATTCTACTACATTAAGTGTCATGTAAGGGCATGTGGCCTAAAACAGAGACATCTAAAGGGAAAGAGATCACACAGACTCAGAGGAAGCCATGTCTGTGGTGCCTAGGATTTCAGCACAATACCATGGTCCAAGTGACCCTTTCATCAGTTAAAGAGAAAGTTTGAGCCTTCACCGGCTGTATCCCCTTTAGTTAAAGACTATCCAAAGAAAGTAGATGGATTAATGACAATGGTATTTTGTACATAACCTCTTTGAAACAAGTGCACATTTAAGGGGCTATTGGATCCTAGGGTGTGATTTACATTATAAATAGTGATGAGCGAGCATGCTCGCCACTACTCGGTACTCGCACGAGTATCACTGTACTCGGGCGACTCGCCGAGCACCGAGTAATCTCGCGATACTCGTGCTGTGCTCGTGGTCGTCATCTCTGCATGTTGGCGCTCTTTTGAGAGCCAGGCCACGTGCAGGGATTGGTTGGCAGACCACTGCAATGCCACAGCCCTGTTAGTTGTGGCATAGCAGTGATTGGCCGGCCTGCACAGCATCACCGAGCCTTTATAACTCCCAGCTCGCTGTGCTCGGAACACAGCCTTCCAGACAGTGAGTGTAGGGAGAGTGTCTGCTGCTGCTTAGGGACAGATTTGCGGCCCTTACAGGTAGATCCGGAGCAGGGCTGCAAACTGCTGCTGCTGACCACAACAGTCCTTCTCAGGACTAATCTAGGAGGATATAGGCAGGGTGATCCAGATCGGAGTCCAAGCTTTCCAGTGACCAGAACAGTCCTTCTCAGGACTAATCTAGGAGGATATAGGCAGGGTGATACAGATTGGAATCCAAGCTTTTCTGTGACCATTAGAGTCACCACACTCTTGTACTTACTACCTTAATACAGGTTAGGGACTAAAATCGTCTCCTGAAACCATTACAGTCACCAGACAGGTGTACGTACTACCTTAATACAGGTTAGGGAACTAAAATCCTAACTCTTGTCATCTCAACAGTCACCAGACAGGTGTACGTACTACCTTAATACAGGTTAGGGACTAAAATCGTCTCCTGAACCAATTACAGTCACCAGACAGGTGTACGTACTACCTTAATACAGGTTAGGGAACTAAAATCCTAACTCTTGTCATCTCAACAGTCACCAGACAGGTGTATGTACTACCTTAATACAGGTTAGGGACTAAAATCATCTCCTGAAACCATTACAGTCACCAGACAGGTGTACGTACTACCTTAATACAGGTTAGGGACTAAAATCGTCTCCTGAAACCATTACAGTCACCAGACAGGTGTACGTACTACCTTAATAGAGGTTAGGGACTAAAATCGTCTCCTGAAACCATTACAGTCACCAGACAGGTGTACGTACTACCTTAATAGAGGTTAGGGACTAAAATCGTCTCCTGAAACCATTACAGTCACCAGACAGGTGTACGTACTACCTTAATACAGGTTAGGGACTAAAATCGTCTCCTGAAACCATTACAGTCACCAGACAGGTGTACGTACTATCTTAATACAGGTTAGGGACTAAAATCCTAACTCTTGTCATCAAAACAGTCACCAGACAGGTGTACGTACTACCTTAATACAGGTTAGGGACTAAAATCCTAACTCTTGTCATCAAACAGTCACCAGACAGGTGTACGTACTACCTTAATACAGGTTAGGGACTAAAATCGTCTCCTGAAACCATTACAGTCACCAGACAGGTGTACGTACTACCTTAATACAGGTTAGGGACTAAAATCCTAACTCTTGTCATCTCAACAGTCACCAGACAGGTGTACGTACTACCTTAATACAGGTTAGGGACTAAAATCGTCTCCTGAAACCATTACAGTCACCAGACAGGTGTACGTACTACCTTAATAGAGGTTAGGGACTAAAATCGTCTCCTGAAACCATTACAGTCACCAGACAGGTGTACGTACTACCTTAATAGAGGTTAGGGACTAAAATCGTCTCCTGAAACCATTACAGTCACCAGACAGGTGTACGTACTACCTTAATACAGGTTAGGGACTAAAATCGTCTCCTGAAACCATTACAGTCACCAGACAGGTGTACGTACTATCTTAATACAGGTTAGGGACTAAAATCCTAACTCTTGTCATCAAAACAGTCACCAGACAGGTGTACGTACTACCTTAATACAGGTTAGGGACTAAAATCCTAACTCTTGTCATCAAAACAGTCACCAGACAGGTGTACGTACTACCTTAATACAGGTTAGGGACTAAAATCGTCTCCTGAAACCATTACAGTCACCAGACAGGTGTACGTACTACCTTAATACAGGTTAGGGACTAAAATCCTAACTCTTGTCATCAAAACAGTCACCAGACAGGTGTACGTACTACCTTAATACAGGTTAGGGACTAAAATCCTAACTCTTGTCATCAAAACAGTCACCAGACAGGTGTACGTACTACCTTAATACAGGTTAGGGACTAAAATCCTAACTCTTGTCATCAAAACAGTCACCAGACAGGTGTACGTACTACCTTAATACAGGTTAGGGACTAAAATCGTCTCCTGAAACCATTACAGTCACCAGACAGGTGTATGTACTACCTTAATACAGGTTAGGGACTAAAATCCTAACTCTTGGCATCTCAACAGTCACCACACTGTTGTACGTCATACCCTTTCTACAGGTTAGGGAACTAAAATCCTAACTCTTGTCAACTCAACAGTCACCACACTGTTGTACGTCATACCCTTTCTACAGGTTAGGGAACTAAAATCCTAACTCTTGTCATCTCAACAGTCACCACACTGTTGTACGTCATACCTTTATTCAGGTTAGGGAACTAAAATCCTAACTCTTGGCATCTCAACAGTTACCACACTGTTGTACGTCATACCTTTATTCAGGTTAGGGAACTGAAATCCTAACTCTTGTCATCTCAACAGTCACCACACTGTTGTACGTCATACCCTTTTCTACAGGTTAGGGAACTAAAATTCTAACTCTTGTCATCTCAACAGTCACCACACTGTTGTACGTCATACCTTTATTCAGGTTAGGGAACTAAAATCCTAACTCTTGGCATCTCAACAGTCACCACACTGTTGTACGTCATACCTTTATTCAGGTTAGGGAACTAAATCCTAACTCTTGTCATCTCAACAGTCACCACACTGTTGTACGTCATACCTTTATTCAGGTTAGGGAACCAAAGTCCTAACTCTTGTCATCTCAACAGTCACCACACTGTTGTACGTCATACCTTTATTCAGGTTAGGGAACTAAAATCCTAACTCTTGCCATCTCAACAGTCACCACACTGTTGTACGTCATACCTTTATTCAGGTTAGGGAACTAAAATCCTAACTCTTGTCATCTCAACAGTCACCACACTGTTGTACGTCATACCTTTATTCAGGTTAGGGAACTAAAATCCTAATCTCCTGTGACCTCCACAGTCACCAGACAGTTGTCGCTCTATACAGGCAAAATGCGCAAAGGCGTTGGCAAGGGCGTTGGCAAGGAACAAGGAAGTGGACGTGATGGTGGTGCAGGCAGAGGCCGAGGTCGTGTGCAAGCACTAATTGCGCAACAACAAAGGGCCACATCTCCTCGCTCGCACGTCCTGTCCCAAATTCTTGGGGCCCGCAGCAGTACACCACTGTTGAACCAAGACCAGTGTCAACAGGTTGTTACTTGGATAGCGGATAATGCTTCAAGTCAGATGGGCACCTCCACAAACACCCTGTCTTCCGCACGGTCAACTGTCAGTAGCCGTGATACTGCACCGCACATTTCCCAACCTGATCCTCCTTCCTACCACCTGGCCGAGTACACGTCCACGGACATTACTGATCCCACACTAGGACACTCGGAAGAGCTGTTCACGTATCCATTCGCTGAATCTGGCCTGTCGCCACCTCCTCTTGAAGTGGCTCATGAGGAGATGGTATGTACAGATGCACAAATATTTGAGCAGCCGCGTTATGACGAACGGAACGTTGTCAAAGTGTCTCAACAAGGGGTGGACGATGATGAGACACAATTGCCAGGAAGTCAGGAGGAGGATCAGGGTGCGGAAGAGGAAGACGACGTTGTGGATGATCCAGTAGCTGACCCTACATGGCAGGAGGATATGCAAAGCGAGGACAGCAGTGCACAGGGGGAGGGAGGCGTAGCATCCCAACAGCCAGTACGAAACAGGGTTGCGTCCGCAGGCAGAAGGCAGGCAACCGTTCTGCAGAACAACAACACGACTCAAGGTGCCTGTGCAAATGTTCGGTCTTCCCGAGTCTGGGAGTTTAAGTTGGCTCCAGAAGACTCTAAAAAGGCCATTTGCCACACCTGCCATGCCACTATCAGCAGGGGTACGAAAACTAGCAGCCTGACCACCACCAGCATGATCAGGCACATGTCAGCCAAGCACCCGACTTTGTGGGAAGTACCACAGAGTCGAGGAGCGGTGCGTGCTGATGTCACTGCTACGTCTTCACCTGTTGTGCATGCAAGCCAATCCCCTGTCCATGCTGGACTCGAACAAGCCTCCGTTCCTGCACCTGAAGTTGCCGACGCACAAATTCCACCACCATCAAGCACGTCCTTGTCCCAGCGCAGCGTTCAATTATCCAATCAGCGAACATTTGAACGCAGGCGCAAATACGCTGCCAATGCCCCACATGCCACAGTCCTGAATGCTCACATTTCGCGACTCATAGTGCTAGAAATGTTGCCTTTCCGTCTGGTGGAGACGGACGCATTCCGCGACCTGATGGCGGCTGCTGTGCCACGTTACTCGGTCCCCAGCCGACACTATTTCTCCAGGTGTGCCGTCCCCGCATTGCATAACCACGTGTCCAACAGCATCACACGTGCCCTGAACAATGCTGTTTCAGCCAAAGTCCACCTAACCACAGACACGTGGACAAGTGCTTGTGGGCAAGGCCGCTACATCTCCTTGACGGCACACTGGATTAATATTGTGGAGGCTGGGACCCAGTCTGAGCGAGGGACGGAACACGTCCTTCTCACACCAAGGATAGCAGGCCCTACCTCTGTCAGGGTTTCACCGACACTCTACAGCTCCGGAATGTCATGCTCTTCAGCCTCCTCCTCCTCCTCCTGCGCATCCTCATCCACTGTACCCTCCACACCTGTCCCAAACTGGAAGCACTGCAGCACTGCCTCTGCAAAGCGGCAACCGGCTGTGCTGAAGCTAGTCTGCATAGGTGACAAACCCCACAATGCAGAAGAGGTGTGGACAGCTCTGAAACAACAGGCAGATCACTGGCTCACACCTCTGAACCTAAAGCCAGGAAAGGTCGTGTGTGACAATGGCCGGAACCTGGTGGCAGGTTTGAGATGAGGGCAGCTGACGCATGTTCTATGCGTGGCCCATGTGCTCAACCTGGTGGTTCAGAGGTTTGTGAAGTCATACCCGGAGGTGTCTGACCTGCTGGTAAAAGTTTGGCGTCTGTCTGCACATTTTCGCAAGTCACCTGCTGCTTCAGCCGGCCTTGCCAGCTTTCAGCGCCGTTTACGTCTTCCGGCCCACAGAATTGTGTGTGATGTCCACACGCGTTGGAATTCAACGCTACACATGTTGGTCAGGATATGTGAGCAGAAGAGGGCAGTTGTGGACTACCTGCATCACCTAAGCCGTCGGGAAATGGGTCAAACTCCACACATAACACCTGAGGAGTAGTGATGGGCGAATCCTAAATTACTCGGAATCGCTTGACTCTAGCGAGTCCGAGCCCAGGACTCGCTACTCGTTGCGAGTCTAGCGAGTCCAATGTTAATGAATGGGGAAGCGAGTAATAGCGAGTAGTGTGAGATTTACAAATCGCAGATGTGTCTCGGAAGCTTCAGCCTGAAGCAATCCTAGTTTTGTCATTTATTTGCATTGCTCGTTTACTTTGTAAGTAATCGCTGACTCGCACAGATAAGATCCTGTCTTCTCTGTGTTCTGGCTGCCCCAGCTCCAGGGTCCTAGAGCCTGCCTGCTGCCTGATGTAGCAGTGCTGAGATTGTTCTCAGTCTGCTTATTCCCTGTGTACAGACATGAATGTCTGTGCACAGAGATGATGTAGCAGAGCTGAGATTGTTCTCAGTCTGCTTATTCCCTGTGCATAGACATCTATATTTATGCACAGGGGATGTAGCAGAGAGGACATCGTGTTTTGGACTGCGTCGGACGGAAGAGGATTTTTTTAATTAAAGATGGAGTCCCTAATGGCTTTTTTTTTTATTTCTAATAAAAAATTTTCCTTGTGTTGTGTTTTTTTTAAAACAATTTAATAGAAATTCATGGCGGTTATGTCTAATATTGGCGTGACCGCATAAATTTCGGGCTTAGGGCCAGCTGATAATACAAAGCTGGCCCTAACCTCTTTATTACCCAGCGTGCCATCGCTACCAGGGCCGCTGGAAGAGCGGGGTTCAGCGCCAGAGGATGGCGCTTAAATGAACGCGCCATCTTCTGGGGTGGCTGCGGGCTGCAATTTGCAGCGGGGGGTGCCCAGAAAGCTTGGGCATCCCTGCGCTGCGGATTCCAGCCCCCAGCTGCTTAGCTGTACCTGGCTAGACATAGAAATTGCGCGGAGCCCCACCACGCATTTTTTTTTTATTATTTCATGAAATTCTGAGATTCTGACTCTGAGACTCTGAGACTCTGACTCTGAGACTCTGACTCTGAAATTCATGAAATAATAAAAAAAAAATGCGTGGGGCTCCGCGCAATTTCTATGTCTAGCCAGGTACAGCTAAGCAGCTGGGGGCTGGAATCCGCAGCGCAGGGATGCCCAAGCTTTCTGGGCACCCCCCGCTGCAAATTGCAGCCCGCAGCCGCCCCAGAAGATGGCGCGTTCATTGAAGCGCCATCCTCTGGCGCTGAACCCCGCTCTTCCAGCGGCCCTGGTAGCGGTGGCACGCTGGGTAATAAAGAGGTTAGGGCCAGCTTTGTATTATCAGCTGGCCCTAAGCCCGAAATTTATGGCGGTCATGCCAATATTAGACATGACCGCCATGAATTTCTATTAAATTGTTTTAAAAAAACACAACACAAGGAAAATTTTTTATTAGAAATAAAAAAAAAAGCCATTAGGGACTCCATCTTTAATTAAAAAAATCCTCTTCCGTCCGACGCAGTCCAAAACGCGATGTCCTCTCTGCTACATCCCCTGTGCATAAATATAGATGTCTATGCACAGGGAATAAGCAGACTGAGAACAATCTCAGCTCTGCTACATCATCTCTGTGCACAGACATTCATGTCTGTACACAGGGAATGAGCAGACTGAGAACAATCTCAGCACTGCTACATCATCTCTGTGCACAGACATTCATGTCTGTACACAGGGAATGAGCAGACTGAGAACAATCTCAGCACTGCTACATCATCTCTGTGCACAGACATTCATGTCTGTACACAGGGAATGAGCAGACTGAGAACAATCTCAGCACTGCTACATAATGTCTGTGAGCAGGCGGGCTCTAGGACCCTGGAGCTGCACAGAGAAGACAGCTGGACTCGGCTCGCAAAGAAACAGCAGTTATCTGCGAGTTTCCCTGCTATCACTGGCACAGTAGCCAGTGATTACTCGCACGAGTCTAATGCAAACAATGGCAATCCTAGTTTTGTTGGCGTTTCTGACAAAACTAGGATTGATATTGATTTGCATTGGAATCGTGCGAGTAATCACTGGGAGACTCGCAGAGTACCGAGTCCTGCGAGTCCCTTACTACTCGCCGAGTAACGAGTCCTAGCGGGTAGATTCACCCATCCCTACTGAGGAGTGGAGATGGATGTCGGACCTATGCACCGTCCTCCAAAACTTTGAGGACTCCATCAAGATGGTGAGCGGCGATGACACCATTATTAGCGTCACCATACCACTACTCTGCCTTCTAAAACGGTCTCTGCTGAAAATAAAAGAGGATGCATTGCAGGCCGAGCGCGATGACTTAGAGCAAGAAACTGTAGTGGGTGTGGGTGAAAACACACAGCCCAGCCTCATGTCATCACAACATGTAGTGGAGGACTATGACGAGGAGGAGGAGGAGGATGAAGACATGGAGCAACTCTCAGGCCAAATTGGGGATATGACATGCACACCAGTCATACCCTCGATTCAGCGTGGCTGGCCAGAGGACAGGGGAGATGAGGAGGAGGATGAGGAGGAGGAGGACAGCATGTTCAGTCATCGTGTTGGTCTGGATACTGAAGTGATGGCTGATAAGAGTCTGGCGCACATGGCTGACTTTATGGTAAGCTGCCTGTCTCGTGACCCTCGCGTTCAGAACATCTTGGCCGACAATCAGTACTGGTTGGCAACACTCTTAGACCCACGCTACAAGGAGAACTTTATGTCTCTCATTCCTGAGGCGGAGAGGTCAGCCAAAATGCTGCAGTTCCACAGGGCCATAGTCACGGAAGTTGTGAAATCATTCCCCTCACAAAACGCTAGCGCCATAGGTCAGGATTCGATGGACAACCAAGGCGTACGGCCGAGAGGGGCACAAGTCCAATCCGGCAGAGGCAGGGGAACTGTCTTTACGATGTGGGACAGTTTTCTCAGCCCCTCATGTACCACAGCCCCTGAGGTGCGGGGTAGTGCCACCAGAAATGCTAAGTTCGGGCAGATGCTGAAGGAGTACCTTGCAGATCGAACAACTGTACTGCGAGATTCCTCGGTGCCTTTCAATTATTGGGTCTCCAAGCTCAACACGTGGCATGAATTGGCTCTCTACGCCTTAGAAGTCCTGGCCTGCCCTGCCGCTAGCGTTTTATCAGAGTGTGTTTTCAGTGCTGCAGGTGGAATCATCACTGATAAACGCACCCGCCTGTCAACTGAAAATGCGGACAGGCTCACTCTGATCAAGATGAACAAGGGTTGGATTGGGCCAGACTTCACCACACCACCAGCTAATGACAACTGAATTTAATTTTGTTTTTTGCATTTGACATGTACCTCCACTCACCCATGGGTACACACTTCCGGACTTTGGCTAATCGCTGGACTGCTCCTTCTTCTCCTCATGTGACACCATGATGACAGTTAGAATATTTAGGTTCTTATTAGAGGTATACCCGCAGTGGTAAATTTTTTAGCCCATTCTGTTAGAATGGGCATAACAACGACAGGAGACCCGATCCTTTTCAATGGGAAAAATGTTTTTAGGCACTCCTACACGTCTCTATCCAGGGACAAAGAGGAGCCTCCCAATTTTTGTCTGCCCTGACAAAACGGCTATACTACCATACACCCACTTGAGGGTTACAGGCCCTCCTGCACGTATCTATCCAGGGACAAAGAGGAGCCTCCCAATTTTTGGCTGCCCTGACCAAAGGGCTATACTAGAATACACCCACTTGAGGGTTACAGGCCCTACTACATGTCTGTAAGCATGGGTCATTGTTGAACCTTCCAATTTTTGGCTGCCCTTACAAAAGGGCTATACTACAATACACCCACTTGAGGGTTACAGGCCCTCCTGCACGTATCTATCCAGGGACAAAGAGGAGCCTCCCAATTTTTGGCTGCCCTGACCAAAGGGCTATACTAGAATACACCCACTTGAGGGTTACAGGCCCTACTACATGTCTGTAAGCATGGGTCATTGTTGAACCTTCCAATTTTTGGCTGCCCTGACCAAAGGGCTATACTAGAATACACCCACTTGAGGGTTACAGGCCCTACTACATGTCTGTAAGCATGGGTCATTGTTGAACCTTCCAATTTTTGGCTGCCCTTACAAAAGGGCTATACTACAATACACCCACTTGAGGTTTACAGGCCCTCCTGCACGTATCTATCCAGGGACAAAGAGGAGCCTCCCAATTTTTGGCTGCCCTGACCAAAGGGCTATACTAGAATACACCCACTTGAGGGTTACAGGCCCTACTACATGTCTGTAAGCATGGGTCATTGTTGAACCTTCCAATTTTTGGCTGCCCTGACAAAAGGGCTATACTACAATACACCCACTTGAGGGTTACAGGCCCTACTACATGTCTGTAAGCATGGGTCATTGTTGAACCTACCAATTTTTGGCTGCCCTGACAAAAGGGCTATACTTCAATACACCCACTTGAGGGTTACAGGCCCTACTACATGTCTGTAAGCATGGGTCATTGTTGAAGCTACCAATTTTTGGCTGCCCTGACAAAAGGGCTATACTAGAATACACCCACTTGAGGGTTACAGGCCCTACTACATGTCTGTAAGCATGGGTCATTGTTGAACCTTCCAATTTTTGGCTGCCCTGACAAAAGGGCTATACTACAATACACCCACTTGAGGGTTACAGGCCCTACTACATGTCTGTAAGCATGGGTCATTGTTGAACCTCCCAATTTTTGGCTGCCCTGACAAAAGGGCTATACTACAATACACCCAGTTCTTGTTTACAGGCCATCCTGCATGTCTGTATCCAGGGGCATTGGTGAACCTCACAATTTTGGACTGCCCTTGCAAAGGAAGATACTACAATAGACCCAGTTCCTCAAAATGGGCACTTTATTTCTAGACAGGGCTTCATGTACGTCTCTTGTCAGGGTCATCGGAGTGTCGCACAATGTTTTCACGTCAAATCTTTTATTTAATCACAAAAAGTGACATACACCAGCTGTATCTCACTATTGGGTATGTGCCCTTAACATTTCCAACCTAAATATTCATTTTTGTGTCATTTTGGAAGGTTTTCTGGACACTTCGTAAAATTGGCGTGAAACTCGGACAACATTGTTTACAGCTGTGACTTTTGAGTGAGAAATGCTTCCAGGGGTCTTCCCCATGGTGTTGCCATGTCATTTCAGCACTCTTCTGAGACTTTTGTGACATTTTTAGGGTTTTTCCATGCAGCCGGCAGTCATTTCATAAAAATACTCGTGTCTCCCATAGGATAACATAGGGCTCGTTACTCGGGCCGAGTACACGAGTATCTCGGGATGCTCGGCCCGAGCTTCGAGCACCCGAGCATTTTAGTACTCGCTCATCACTAATTATAAACAATAGGTTTCCTTTTGATGCGTAGGGAGACTACACACATTTTTATTATTATTATTATTATTAATTTATATAGCGCCATTGGTTCCATGGCGCTTTACATTTTTATACCCCTTCTTCTCCTAAAAATAGCAGAAACAGTAACTAAAAAGTAACACATTTTTATTTTTGCAAAGTAAATGTAGTAGGCGTTACCTGCAGTCCTTTATACACCACAGATAATAATGATAATTCTCTTAGAACAAATAATGTAGTACTTGTTACCGGTAACTGTAAGTAATGATACATTTTTCTTTTTGAAAATATAGTAGATATCTGCAGTCCTATATAACATCATAGACAATAATGAGAACTCTCTTAGGACATATAATGTAAAAGATGTTACCTGCAGTCCTATGTAAAACCACAAATAATAATGATACCTCTCTTAATACAGATAATATAGCACATGTTATTCACAGTTCTATGTAACACCACAGAAAAAACTGATAACTCACTTAGAATAGATAAATTAGTACATATTAGATACCCGATGTATATCTTAGTTACCAGCCTTTTCCGCTCACCGGCTGGTATCTAAGGTACACAGCGAGTAACTAGGGTCTCTAGTTACCCGCTGTGTACCTTAGCTACCAGTCAGTGAGCGGAGAAGGCTGGTAACTAAGGTATACATCGGGTATCTAGGCATCGCGCGCTGCCTAGTTACCCGCAGTTTACCCTGAATACCAGCCCGCAGACATCGTGGAAACGATATTGAAATAATTTCCACGATGTCGCTGATAAAATGATCGCTGGTGAGTCTGTCTGTGTGACAGCTCAACAGCGATCATCCGTTAATGTCGTCAGCGATCAGATCGCTGACGACATTGTCGTGTGTGACGGCCCCATTAGATGAGGGGTCTGGTTTGCAGTATTCAGCCGTGACCAATATGCTGTTGACAGAGCTGTGCTGTGCAGCTCCACAGTAGTTCTAGCCAGCAGTAGCACTGGGAACAGCTGATTGGTGTGGGTGCCAGGTGTTGCAGATCCACTGAGCAGGCATGGATGACCTATTGTAAGGATAAGTCATCAGTGTTAAAGTCTCAGACGACTCCTTTTACTGCAGCCCGATGTAAAACCATACTTTATTTTCATCTATAATTGGTCCAAGCATAGCAAACCAGCCTGTAATGTACATCACAGAATCATGGTAGGATAACCTGCTAGAGCTGGTAATCTCCTGTGCAGGTGCTAGTGACTCACCGTGGCTGGGACTCCGGTTTAGACAGGCAGTAGCTTCTTCCTCCTTGTCACGGGTGGACCGCGCCTGCCGGTAGTGGGGCCCGGTTGGGTACAGATCAAAAAGTTGAAGACGTCTTATGGGAACAGATTAAGGGGTTAATTTGTCGTGACGCCACCTATGAGTATTTCGGTAAGTCTTACCGACGCTCCGGGGCCTCCGGGGGATGGAATGCAGCAAGATGGAATGCTCCCCACAGGCTAAGCGATGATCCCCGGAGGCTGGAGCTGCTGAAGATGTTGTGCGGCAGCTGCGGTTACCTTGAAGTGCGGACAGACAGTTCATAAGAAAGCACGGACACTGTAAGTCTCTGTAACGGGTGCTTTACTGTAACCAGCAGGCAATACATGGCATACAGAGGAAACTGCAGCTGAGCCAGGGCACAATGTGAACGGGTGTGTAAGACACGTTCACTCATACCAAATATCTAGATCACAGAAAAAAACAGTATAACAAAACGTGTGGAAGTACTCTGCTATAATAAATTAGTAATAAAAGCAAGTGCTAGTAAAAAACAGTAAAAAAACAGGGTACTTAGTTAATACGTTTTTGCAAAAAAGTACGTAAGCCGTTCTACGTCTTCAACGTGACCCATATCAGAACGGTCCTATCTAAACTAATTTAAAACCTGATCCTGTATAGTATACCTCATGGATGCAGGGTGAAGAAAGGCCAGAGTCCAATATGGAACCAGAGTAGCAGATGGCTTCTGTGCCTGGCTCAGAATGGGGGGTGGGTGGGGCACTCCCTGTCTTACTAAAAAGACTGAATAATGAGAAAACTGCAGCTGAGCCAGGGCACAATGTGAACGGGTGTGTAAGACACGTTCACTCACACCAAATATCTAGATCACAGAAAAAAACAGTATAACAAAACGTGTGGAAGTACTCTGCTATAATAAATTAGTAATAAAAGCAAGTGCTAGTAAAAAACAGTAAAAAAACAGGGTACTTAGTTAATACGTTTTTGCAAAAAAGTACGTAAGCCGTTCTACGTCTTCAACGTGACCCATATCAGAACGGTCCTATCTAAACTAATTTAAAACCTGATCCTGTATAGTATACCTCATGGATGCAGGGTGAAGAAAGGCCAGAGTCACGTTGAAGACGTAGAACGTTCACATTGTGCCCTGGCTCAGCTGCAGTTTTCTCATTATTCAGTCTTTTTAGTAAGACAGGGAGTGCCCCACCCACCCCCCATTCTGAGCCAGGCACAGAAGCCATCTGCTACTCTGTGTCCATATTGGACTCTGGCCTTTCTTCACCCTGCATCCATGAGGTATACTATACAGGATCAGGTTTTAAATTAGTTTAGATAGGACCGTTCTGATATGGGTCACGTTGAAGACGTAGAACGGCTTACGTACTTTTTTGCAAAAACGTATTAACTAAGTACCCTGTTTTTTTACTGTTTTTTACTAGCACTTGCTTTTATTACTAATTTATTATAGCAGAGTACTTCCACACGTTTTGTTATACTGTTTTTTTCTGTGATCTAGATATTTGGTGTGAGTGAACGTGTCTTACACACCCGTTCACATTGTGCCCTGGCTCAGCTGCAGTTTTCTCATTATTCAGTCTTTTTAGTAAGACAGGGAGTGCCCCACCCACCCCCATTCTGAGCCAGGCACAGAAGCCATCTGCTACTCTGTGTCCATATTGGACTCTGGCCTTTCTTCACCCTGCATCCATGAGGTATACTATACAGGATCAGGTTTTAAATTAGTTTAGATAGGACCGTTCTGATATGGGTCACGTTGAAGACGTAGAACGGCTTACGTACTTTTTTGCAAAAACGTATTAACTAAGTACCCTGTTTTTTTACTGTTTTTTACTAGCACTTGCTTTTATTACTAATTTATTATAGCAGAGTACTTCCACACGTTTTGTTATACTGTTTTTTTCTGTGATCTAGATATTTGGTGTGAGTGAACGTGTCTTACACACCCGTTCACATTGTGCCCTGGCTCAGCTGCAGTTTTCTCATTATTCAGTCTTTTTAGTAAGACAGGGAGTGCCCCACCCACCCCCCATTCTGAGCCAGGCACAGAAGCCATCTGCTACTCTGTGTCCATATTGGACTCTGGCCTTTCTTCACCCTGCATCCATGAGGTATACTATACAGGATCAGGTTTTAAATTAGTTTAGATAGGACCGTTCTGATATGGGTCACGTTGAAGACGTAGAACGGCTTACGTACTTTTTTGCAAAAACGTATTAACTAAGTACCCTGTTTTTTTACTGTTTTTTACTAGCACTTGCTTTTATTACTAATTTATTATAGCAGAGTACTTCCACACGTTTTGTTATACTGTTTTTTTCTGTGATCTAGATATTTGGTGTGAGTGAACGTGTCTTACACACCCGTTCACATTGTGCCCTGGCTCAGCTGCAGTTTTCTCATTATTCAGTCTTTTTAGTAAGACAGGGAGTGCCCCACCCACCCCCCATTCTGAGCCAGGCACAGAAGCCATCTGCTACTCTGTGTCCATATTGGACTCTGGCCTTTCTTCACCCTGCATCCATGAGGTATACTATACAGGATCAGGTTTTAAATTAGTTTAGATAGGACCGTTCTGATATGGGTCACGTTGAAGACGTAGAACGGCTTACGTACTTTTTTGCAAAAACGTATTAACTAAGTACCCTGTTTTTTTACTGTTTTTTACTAGCACTTGCTTTTATTACTAATTTATTATAGCAGAGTACTTCCACACGTTTTGTTATACTGTTTTTTTCTGTGATCTAGATATTTGGTGTGAGTGAACGTGTCTTACACACCCGTTCACATTGTGCCCTGGCTCAGCTGCAGTTTTCTCATTATTCAGTCTTTTTAGTAAGACAGGGAGTGCCCCACCCACCCCCCATTCTGAGCCAGGCACAGAAGCCATCTGCTACTCTGTGTCCATATTGGACTCTGGCCTTTCTTCACCCTGCATCCATGAGGTATACTATACAGGATCAGTTTTAAATTAGTTTAGATAGGACCTTCTGATATGGGTCACGTTAAGACGTAGAACGGCTTACGTACTTTTTTGCAAAAGTATTAACTAAGTACCTGTTTTTTTCTGTTTTTTACTAGCATTGCTTTTATTACTAATTTATTATAGCAGAGTACTTCCACACGTTTTGTTATACTGTTTTTTTCTGTGATCTAGATATTTGGTGTGAGTGAGTGTCTTACACACCGTCACTTGTGCCTGGCTCAGCTGCAGTTTTCTCATTATTCAGTCTTTTTAGTAAGACAGGGAGTGCCCCACCACCCATTCTGAGCCAGGCACAGAAGCCATCTGCTACTCTGTGTCCATATTGGACTCTGGCCTTTCTCACCTGCATCCATGAGGTATACTATACAGATCAGGTTTTAAATTAGTTTAGATAGGACCGTTCTGATATGGGTCACGTTAAGAGTAGAACGGCTTACGTACTTTTTTGCAAAAGTATTAACAAGTACCCTGTTTTTTTCTGTTTTTATAGCATTGTTTTATTACTAATTTATATAGCAAGTACTCCACAGTTTTGTACTGTTTTTTTTTGTGATCTAGATTTTGTGGAGTGAACGTGTCTTACACACCCGTTCACATTGTGCCCTGGCTCAGCTGCAGTTTTCTCATTATTCAGTCTTTTAGTAAGACAGGGAGTGCCCACCCACCCCCATTCTGAGCAGGCACAGAAGCCATCTGCTACTCTGTGTCCATATTGGACTCTGGCCTTTCTTCACCCTGCATCCATGAGGTATACTATACAGATCAGTTTAAATTAGTTTAGATAGGACCGTTCTGATATGGGTCACGTTGAAGACGTAGAACGGCTTACGTACTTTTTTGCAAAAACGTATTAACTAAGTACCTGTTTTTTTACTGTTTTTTACTAGCACTTGCTTTTATTACTAATTTATTATAGCAGAGTACTTCCACACGTTTTGTTATACTGTTTTTTTCTGTGATCTAGATATTTGGTGTGATGAAGTGTCTTACACACCGTTCACATTGTGCCCTGGCTCAGCTGCAGTTTTCTCATTATTCAGTCTTTTTAGTAAGACAGGGAGTGCCCCACCCACCCCCCATTCTGAGCCAGGCACAGAAGCCATCTGCTACTCTGTGTCCATATTGGACTCTGGCCTTTCTTCACCCTGCATCCATGAGGTATACTATACAGGATCAGGTTTTAAATTAGTTTAGATAGGACCGTTCTGATATGGGTCACGTTGAAGACGTAGAACGGCTTACGTACTTTTTTGCAAAAACGTATTAACTAAGTACCCTGTTTTTTTACTGTTTTTTACTAGCACTTGCTTTTCTTTTATAATATTCAACTTTTATATTTTGCTAAGTGAGTACGTTCACACACCGTTTTGTTTCACTGCGTTTTTTTTTCATCTTTTTAGACAGATACCCCCCTTGGCAGACACGTACTTTGCTGGGTAGCATGGAACACAGGATGGAATTTGATAGCTTGATAGGGTTGGTCCCTTTTTAAAAGATCGCCGTTTTATGTTTTTACTGCGCTTATTACTATTATTAACAGTAAGTTTGTATACGTTTTTCTGATCTAGATATGTGTTGGGTAACCATGTGCCCGCTCATGCCTCATTTCGGCGGGTTAACTCCGGAGAGCCATGACGGCCTTTGGTCTCCTTTTCACCGCTGGTTACTACTGGATTTTAATTGTTTATAGGACCTTCTGGTTTGTAAGACGAACGCTTACTTCGGCAAAACGGTAATCACGTGTTTTGACGTTTTACGCCTTGCTTTTATACATAATTTATTATAGAGATGCTAATACAGGGGGTGTGAGACTGTTTTTTTGAGACTGATTTGGGTTTTAGGATTCGTGTCCTTACCAACACACCGTTCACATTGTGCCCGGGTCAGCTGCAGATTTTCTCATTATCATTTAATGTAAGACAGTGAGTGCACCCCCCACCACCTATTCTGACAAGGCACAGAAGCCATCTGCTACCTCTGTGTCAATATTGACTCTGCTTTCATTACCCTCGCATCTTGGAGGCATACTATACATGAGTACAGGTTTTAAATTAGTTTAGATAGGACCGTTCTGATATGGGTCACGTTGAAGACGTAGAACGGCTTACGTACTTTTTTGCAAAAAGTATTAACTAAGTACCCTGTTTTTTTACTGTTTTTTACTAGCACTTGCTTTTATTACTAATTTATTATAGCAGAGTACTTCCACACGTTTTGTTATACTGTTTTTTCTGTGATCTAGATATTTGGTGTGAGTGAACGTGTCTTACACACCCGTTCACATTGTGCCCTGGCTCAGCTGCAGTTTTCTCATTATTCAGTCTTTTAGTAAGACAGGAGTGCCCCACCCACCCCCCATTCTGAGCCAGGCACAGAAGCCATCTGCTACTCTGTGTCCATATTGGACTCTGGCCTTTCTTCACCCTGCATCCATGAGGTATACTATACAGGATCAGGTTTTAAATTAGTTTAGATAGGACCGTTCTGATATGGGTCACGTTGAAGACGTAGAACGGCTTACGTACTTTTTTGCAAAAACGTATTAACTAAGTACCCTGTTTTTTTACTGTTTTTTACTAGCACTTGCTTTTATTACTAATTTATTATAGCAGAGTACTTCCACACGTTTGTTATACTGTTTTTTTCTGTGATCTAGATATTTGGTGTGATAAGTGTCTTACACACCGTTCACATTGTGCCCTGGCTCAGCTGCAGTTTCTCATTATTCAGTCTTTTAGTAAGACAGGAGTGCCCCACCACCCCCATTCTGAGCCAGGCACAGAAGCATCTGCTACTCTGTGTCCATATGGACTCTGGCCTTTCTTCACCTGCATCCATGAGGTATACTATACAGGATCAGGTTTTAAATTAGTTTAGATAGGACCGTTCTGATATGGGTCACGTTGAAGACGTAGAACGGCTTACGTACTTTTTTGCAAAAAGATTAACAAGTACCCTGTTTTTTTACTGTTTTTTACTAGCACTTGCTTTTATTACTAATTTATTATAGCAGAGTACTCCACACGTTTTGTTATACTGTTTTTTTCTGTGATCTAAATAATGGTTAGTTGTGGGTACAACCGTATCACAGTTGTGCCCTCAGGTCCGGTGTTCTCCATTTATCTAAGTAAGTGCCCGCCCAGGATACCAGGTCGGTACAGGAGGCCTGAAGCCTATGGGTATACGTTCCATTTGGACTTGGGCCTTTCTTACGACTGGATGCATGGGGTGCTACTGTAGAGCGGCTCCTCCACTCTTCTGGTTTGCATAGCAGAGCTGAACTGCTGCTAGCTTCGGTACCAGCAAACCGGCTGTAGATGGGCACGGGATGATTTTGAGCCCGCATTTTGACGCCCGTAGTCCGGTTGGTAATGCACCGGGAGTAATGGTGCTCAACCGTGGTGACGGTAGGGAGATGGCCGGTAGAATATGGCCAGGGGGCTGCATGAGACTGTGCAACTCCCTCTCCTAGGTTGCAGAGCTGGGATTCTGCAGAGGGTCTTCTAGGTTGCTGTTACACCTTCAGCCCTCAAACTCCAACAGTTCTTACATTCTTGCAGACTGTTGCAGACTCTTCTCCACTAAACTTAAACTTCCACTACACACTACCCTTGCACTCCGCCCACCAGGACCTTGATTGGCCCTCTATGCTAAGTGATGCATGCAGGGTATGGATCTCTGAGTTAACCATATGACTGCTGGGTCAGAGAATATTGCTGCTGCATTTATGGCTGCAATACCCTCCTGTGACGCACTCGTTGCGGGGCGCCACACTAGGGACATCAAGCAGTAGCACCACACGTCACAGCACAGCTGCTGATTGACTGATTATCCTGTGACAGGTGTAGGTGTGTCACTTCTATGAACAGCTAAAGCAAACTATGACTTTAAGGGTACCTTTACACGTCGCAACATTGCATGCAATTTCACTTGCAACTTACTGGTTGCAGTGAAATCATGGACACATTGTTCCATTTTGTTGCTGTGTACAAATGGAACAATGTGTCCATGATTTCACTGCAACCAGTAAGTTGCAAGTGAAATTGCATGCAATGTTGCGACGTGTAAAGGTACCGTAAGAGACAGTGCTTCCCTGCATGCTGAGTGCAGATGGACTGATCCAGATCAGAAAGGGAAGAAATCATACAAGCTGAAAATGAAAGTAAAGGCCATGTTACACACACAGATATCTGTTCAGATATTGGTCACAGATCTCTGGTTGCAGTGAAATCATGGACACACTGTTTCATTTTGTGGCTGTGTACAAATGGTACAATGTGTCCATGATTTCATTGAAACCAGAGATCTGTGACCAGTATCTGAACAGATATCTGTGAGTGTAACGTGGCCTTAACACTGAGCAGAGGGGAAAAGACACTAGAAAGCTGCTAGCCTGATTGTGTGTGAAAGAGGACAGGCAGCCAAGAAGTGTAAAGGTACTTAGTAGAGATGAGCGGTGTTCGATTCGAAATGTTCGCCAATCTCAAATTCAAGCTGTTTTGGGCGATGTTTGAGTCATTCGGCGAATACGAACAATTAGCTTCAAATTCGGCAGTTCGAGGTTGTGTTTGATAACGCTTCGATCACCAAAAGCGTAACTGGGTTTAAACAGTAATACTGTTATTGAATGTTAAGATCCAGTTTCAGTGAATAGTGTGCGAAGAAGGGGGGCGGGGTTTAAATCAGTGCCGCTGAAATAATGCTGATCTCCATTTTTTTTTTTCTCCTACCTGCATATACAGTGGGGCGGTGCAGGCTGTCAGCCAATCACACACACACAGCCAAAAGTACATTTTGGGCACACAAGCAAGAGCATGTGTCATTGGCTGTGTATGTCACATGTCCTTGTCAAATGAGACCCTGCCATTTTCCCCATCGCTGCCATTACCTCAGTGCTACTGATTCAACCAGAGCTAGGGTGGATGAGGGACTCGGACACCGGGGCTACTGTGTGGGGAGTCACGGATGGTCGGGACCCCGGTGCTGTGCCCTGGTGATCAACTATACCAGATGTTGATGGTAAACGGTGGGGGTTAAAGGGGTTATTTACAGGGGAACGTGACGCCACCTGTAGAGTCCGGTAAGATGTACATCCCTGAGGAAGGTGCCAGGTTGTGCACCGAAACGCGTTGGAATAAACATCCCTGAGGAAGGTGCCAGGTTGTGCACCGAAACGCGTTGGAATAAAGGAAAGAAACTGCTTTTGAAACCTTACCTTCCATGTGAGTGTTTCTTTGGGTATAGCAGCGCAGACCGTTATACACCTCTTCAATCCCAACTTTTCTCTGGACGTTTTTCCACGTGCGAGTGGTCGGTGGAGGTCCTGCAGCAGCTTGCTTATTGATGCCCTTCAAACCAGTTGTGGGTCCCACAACTGAACCATGTGAGTGGATCCATAGCACCTCCTTCACGTTTTAGTGTCGCTAGTGATAGGGCACTATTGCGCCTCTTGTGCCCCACCCCTCTTGTATTTACACAATATCACAAATACACCAGCACTCAGAGGTGTCACCCCAATCACACTTGCTTCCTCACTGCTCCCATGTCTCCAGCCGCCCATCTGAGTATAGATTAAGACAGATGGTTGAGTATGAAGAGCTGTTCACTCATACTATAACCTGGGAATCAGAGGTCTGTTCCAAAGCTTCTGTGAGTCCAGATGAAGAAATGATCTGCACTGATGCCCAGAAGCTTTGTGAGTTGGTTCCAGGCCCAGATGAAGAAGGTTCTGAGCAAGCATAATGTAGACCCTCATTCCCAAACTATAAGTCCTGTTGGTGGAGACAATGAGGAAGATGCTGATAAAACTGAGATACCTGATTGGAAAGACAACTTAACTCTTCGGTCAGGGCAGGAAGAGGTTGGCTCTGAGGATGATGGGTGTGAAAGCACACAGGGTGATGATGAGGTTGGAGATCCCACTTACTGTCAACCCACAGTCAGAAACTACTAGAAAAAAAGCAGCATTAGAAAAACTTACCATCTAATGCTGCTTTTTTTCTAGTAGTTTTTGTACAATTTTGTTAGGACTGGTGAGCACGGGATCCCTTGATCGTGGGTCATCAGCTTAAATGTCTTGGGCCAACACATGAACCAAAATCCCATCTATAAAGGTTTTTTATTTATCATATAAAAAACTTTTGCACTTTTTTATCCATCCAGGGCGCAGTTGGGCCCATAGGGGCGCCGTTCATCCAGTGGTGCAGAAGCATTGTACTGTGCGGCCCAATGCTCAGGCAGCGGAGCGGTTGGGTAGCTTTCAGACACTCTGCATCATATGTATCAGTGTGAATGGTGCTCTATGCAGGCCTAGTGTATGCATGGCAGGTCGCCTCCCACATTTTGCTGGTAGAGGCGACTCAACAGCCAGCAGCTGGGCTTGCTCCACAATTGGGCTCTGACTGCGTCCTGTAAGTGCATTTGGTTTTCTGTCTTTGGCATGGATGGCAACCCACAGTCAGCCAGTTGATGAGAGTTAGCAGAGGAGGTGGAGGAGGATGCTAATGATGACGAGGTTAGGTTGCGCTTTCCTGGGCAGAGACAGAGTACTGGAAGCATGTCAACAACTGCATCCTCAACCACAGCTCTGCCTCTGAGCAGACGTCGTGGTGGCTCTTCTTCAGGTAGCATGGGCTTTAAGCCTTGCCTAGCCTGGGCCTTTTTTGAGATCGCAAAGGATGACCCAACTCAGGATGACACAGGGGTAAAAAAGTCCTTGCACATCCATGACTTGTTCATCTTGATGGATGAACGTTAGTATGTCTACATTGTCACTGGACACAACCGCATGCGTTTATCTGTCAGTATATCACCAGCAGCACTGAAGACACGTTCAGAGAGAACGCTGGCTGCGGGGCACGACAAGATCTCCAAGGCGTGAGCTCAGGCCATTTTTCCAGATTGGAAGCCCAAGATGAGCAAGGGTCCAATTCCACAGTTATGGCATCGATGTTCACTTGGAGATACTCCTGTACATCCTCTCTAGGCATTGACTATGTGTCAGACTTCTTGTCTCCTCTGATCTTGCAAAGGATGGTTTAAAAAATTGGTGAAACGATTCCACAAAATTGCTGTTACTACCAGATACGGTGTTACTGTTACGGTTTGAGTGATGACTCGACATTCCCACGGTTGGCAAGTTAGAACTGTGAGATTCACTACGTGCACCACTGGTGTTTGGTGGGAAAGCAGATCTAAGAATCTGTAACAGTTTCTGCTGATACTCCTGCATGCGTGAATCCCTTTCTATGGCAGGAATTATTTCACCAAATTTACTCTTATACCGGGATCTAAGAGTGTGGCAACCCAGTAGTCGGCATTGCTTCGATTTCTGACAATCTGAGGGTCATATTGTAGGTTGTACAGCAAGAAGACATGCATGTGTCTTGCGCATCCAGGAGGCCCAATTCCTTATTATGTTGGTGGTGGCGAGATAAGAATCATGCTTACTTCCTCTGCCCTCTCCCCCCAACCTCGCACAACAAAAATGTGATCAAGGTCTCCCTCATCTGATGAGTCTTCCATGCCCATCACCAGTTCGTCCTCCATTTGTTTCTCGGCTCCTGCACCTTCCTCAACAGGTTGGCTGCTACCATGCACCTCCGTTAATCCCTCTCCCCCACCCTCACATGCCTGCCGCCTTGGTGCTCCTGACTGTCTGGACCTTAGAGATCTTGTTATCCCTTCCGCATACGACTCCTCCTGTACTTTCTCAAACTCCTTTTGTACCACCACCTGACTCCGAATACTGTTTAAACTGTGCTCCAGCATGTAAATGACCGGAATAGTCATGCTGATAATGGCATCGTCAGCAATAAGCATCTTAGTCGCCATTTCAAAACTATGCAGAAGGGTGCATAGGTCATTGATCTGAGACCACTCCAGCAGCGTGATTTGCCCCACCTCTGGATCTTGTTGGCCCAGGCTATACATCATAGCGTATTGCACCAGGGCTCGTCGGTGCTGCCACAGTCGCTGCAACATGTGCAGAGTAGAATTCCATCGTGTCGGCACATCACATTTCAGCCGGCGAACTGGCAGGCTGTACGACTTCTGTAGAGATGCAAGTCGTTGAGCTTCGGGATGCGAACAGCGTGAGTGAGCACACAGCGACTGTGCCTTCTGCAGAAGACCATCTAGGCCGGAATAGTGGGCTAAAAATTGCTGGACAACCAGGTTCAAGACGTGAGCTATACAAGGCACGTGTGTCACCTTGCCCTGGCGAAGGGCCGCACCCAGGTTTGCAGCATTGTCACACACATCCTTCCCAGGCTGCAGGTTCAGTGGAGACAACCATTGATGAAACTCAGTCTCCAGAGCTGATCACAACTCCTCAGCTGTGTGATTCACATTTCCCAGACATTTCAACATAAACACCACCTGACACCATTGAGCCCTGCTGCCATCATTGTAAGGTGTGCAGGATTCCTTCTGCGCAGTTAGAACGCAGGTGGCATTACCAGACAGGCTTTGGGTGCAGGTGGAGGATCGAGACGAGGTTGAGGAGGCAGAAGCAGTGGAGGAACTTCTACGTACATAGGATTGATGCACAACTCGTGGGGATGGCAAGACTTGGACAGCAACCCCTTCTCCTGCTGTCACCATAGTTACCCAGTGGCCAGTCAGCGACATGTAACGCCCCTGTCCACGCTTACTCATCCAAGTATCTGTGGTGAAATGCACCCTGTCACACACAGTTTCTCAAGGAAGCGGTGATGCTGTGTGCGACATGCTGGTGCAGCGCAGGCACAGCTTTCTTTGAGAAGTAGTGGCGACTGGGCATCTGGTACTGAGGCACTGCGACGGACATAAGGTCTCGAAAATACTCTGTGTCCAGCAGGTGGAAAGGCAGCATTTCTGTAGCCAACAGCTTGCAGATGGTGAAATTCAACCTCTTAGCTTTGTCATGTCTAGGAGGAAATGGTCTTTTACTTGTCCACATCTGTGGAACCGAGGGATGGGTGTCCCCGGCAAAGTGCTGGTCTGTGAGGAAGGTGCAGGCGGAGATATTATGTTGCCTTCATCCAAAGGTGGTGCTCTCGATGTCAATCACACTGGCTGTTGCGGGTAAAGAGGTGGAAGGTCTGCATCCAAAAGCATGTGTGACTGCTGTCCCCATAGTCACAGAGGATGAAGAGGCCATGGAAGCACTTGATGGGGCAGACTGTGGTTGGCCCGGCCCGCTAGGCCGCATTGTAGCACAGTGAGCTTACCACTACTATGACTTATGCATCATATCCATGTGACGGTTCATGCATGAACTACTCAAACTATTGATTTTTTTGGCCTCTACTTAGATTTTGGTGACAAATCTTACAGATCACATGGGGAGACTGAAGGCTTGTGGATTTTTGAATGTGCTGCATGAAAGTCACCTCACCAACCATTTTAAGCTTGCAACTCTGGGGCAATTGATGCCACTTAAGTGGTGTCTGTGCCCACATTTTTAGAAACAATAGACTCTTGTTAGAGTCCCCTTGCTGTGTTTTACATGATTTTAGAATGGCATGACACTCCTATATCTGTGTCTCCTCCTTCTTTTACACATCCAGCTCTTTTCTTTTCGCATTTTTATATGTACTTGTCACTTTTCCATGTGTTTGGTGTGTCTTCTGAGTAGTTTGTCACCTTTTAGATATCTTAGAAGGTGTTTTCTATGTATTTTCTATGTGTTTGTGTTTGCCTGCCATTGTTTTCAATGGTGTTCGACGGTGTTCAACGAACATTCGACAAACATTCAATGAACACCCCCCGATTTCGACGAATCTAACTGAATTCAAACACTAGGGTGGTGGCTCATCTCTAGTACTTAGGCTTTGGGAAGGCACGATGGTGGCTGTGAAGTGTACGGGCAGGACAGTGAGAGTGCCCTTGTGACCGCCAAGTAGTACCAAACTGAGAAGTTGCAAAGGTTTGTGATTCTGAACAGGATGCAAATACATGATCCACAGGAGCCAAGGGACCGCAGGACAATGAAGTAAAAATAGAAGTTTTACCCACCTGCCCTGCAAAGAGAAGTGTGCACCGCCGAACAATAAAGCCTCGGGACTGGACTTATTTCCCAACATCATTGTGAATGTTTACCAGTGTGTGAACACGTTAGTGCATAGCATGGGCCTCCGTAGCCAGAGCACGGTAGCCGTGTGGCCTGATTAGCAGAGGCCAGTGAGGTTTTAAGCATAGCATCGTTTAGCATATTTCCTGTTTTGCAAATGTGACTGTTGAATAACTACTTGTATTAGTTGGGGCAACTTGCTGCTGAGCAGCTCTACTAGAAACTGCAGTAATTGTAAACTGTATTTTTGCCAAAGCTACCCCCTGTGAACTTGCTTTACCTTTTCCTGCCTGTTAATAAACTATCATTATTGTTTTCTGCAACCTCGTCTTGCGTAACTTACTCTGCACAGCATTAGACCTTCACCCTTTGCTTCCCATATACTGTAATTTGGTGGTTTTGTCGAGACTTTGCAGCGGGAGTACCAGTCTGCAGCTGCTTTTTCATGTGAAGTAGAACCAAAATAGGGTCAGAACCTTCCTCCAGTTTGACAGTCACCTTAATAACCTAATCAGCCAAGCCTGAGAAAAAAATTGCTGAATTCCATCCCTGGTCTGATTTGTTCATAGTTGTCAATCAAAAACTTGTCAGATCTATCCCATACTTTCAGAAACAATTCAGACGAATATGATCATATCACAATTGGAAAAGTCAAAAGGTTTATGCTTAATCAAAAATGAGTGTTCAGAATTGCATTTGAGGCTTCTCATAGAGGTCCCAGGAGACAGACATAAACATTTATTTTACCAACTAAAATGTTGCTGGCTATGTATATAGCACAAACTTTATGAGCATCAAGTTCATGGGGATCCCTATTGAGAGTGCATTGTTACAAACTTATGTCAGAGGAACTATTTTAATATTTTGTTACAATTTATTGATATGTGTAGTTGTTCCTTTAGGTAAGGTATGACTTATCATTGTTTGGTTGTATCAGTCCGCTTCTGTGTCCTCCATGATGTGATGATCAAGATCAAGGGTGGGAAACTCCAGGCCTCGAGAGCTGCCAACAGGTCATGTTTTCAGGATTTCCTTAGCATTGCACAGGGGTTGGAATTAGAGATGAGCCACCACCCTAATGTTCGAATTCGATTCAATTCGTCGAATTTGAGATTTGTTCGTCGAATGTTCGTCGAATGTTCGACGAACAACGTGAACCCCATTGAAATCAATGGCAGGCTACAGAAAACACATAGAAAACACCTTCAAAGTTCTCCAAAAGCTGACAAACTACTCAGAATGGACAACAAACAACACAAAAAGTGACAACAATTCAAACACAGTACAAATAGTCACAGGCTAAGTGGCTTAAGTTTTCTACATTAAGTAAAAAGAGGTGGAAGAGTGAAAGGAGAATGAGACACAGGTATGGACAATGTCACACCCTTCTTAAATCATGTAAAACATAGCAAGAGGACTCCAACAAGTATCTTTACTCCTTTCAAAGGGTCACACCTACAGCAAAATGGCATCAATTCTCCCAGACCCAAAATTGCTCAATGGCCCAACTTGCATGCATGGCTCAGGGTCTGGAACAGGACCTGGCCTAGCATTTCATGGTTAAAACTTGCTCAGTAACTAAACGTTTTGTGTAGTATTACAGTAAAAAATTACAGAGGTAGGTTAGTGATCTGAATAGGCCTAGTGGGCTGGATCCCCTCGAAGCTCATGCAAGCGCTCTCGTCAATGTTATGCCCCGCCACACACAGGTGGGACCACAATTACTTTTGTGGAGTACTATAGAAAAAACAGAGAGGTAAGTCAGAGACCTGAATAGGCCTAATGGGCCGGATCCCCTCGAAGCTCAGGCAAGCGCTCCCATCAATGTTATGCCCCACCACACACAGGTGGGATCACCATTACTTTTGTGGAGTACTATAGAAAAAACAGAGTTAGGTCAGAGACCTGTTTAGGCCTAGAAGGCCACATGAAGTCAAAACTTGTGCAAGCGTTCCCATAAAAGTCATGCCCCGCCACACACATGTGGGACCACATTTAGTTTTCTGGAGTAATACATGAATTCACAGAGAGGTAGGTCGGTGAGAGACCTGTTTAAGCCTAGAAGGCCACATGAAGTCAAAGCTTGTGCAAGCGTTCCCATAAAAGTCATGCCCCGCCACACACAGGTGGGACACAATTAGTTTGCTGGAGTAAAAAATGAATTCACAGAGAGGTAGGTCAGAGACCTGTTTGTGCCTAGTAGGCCGGATAAAGTCAAAGGGAACCTGTCACTGAATATTATTGTACCTTTACACACCGCCACCGAAAGGTAGAAACCGCCAAGTATCGCACGTGCACGCGCGCGTTTCAATGGTTCCTAATGGTGCCTGATGCCGCAATTACACGCCGCTACAAGGTGCTCCACAGAAGGTATTTTCGTTCCCCGGAAGTGCCGACGGGTGCCGCGGGTTACCTTCTGTGGAGCACCTTCCCTGAATTACACGCCGCTACCACAAGGAAATATGGGCGGACCTGGGGCAGCAGGGACAACACATAGGCGTGCCAGAGTTGTGGATTACGAGACGCTCGTACGGTGATTGGACAATGCAATAGCATCATGATTGGCCAGCCAGTGCAGGAAGGCTGGCTAATACATGACGCTATTGCAAATGTGGAGTGTGAGTGGTCAGCTCGCTGAATATGGCGCCCTGTGCAGGGACAGCCAATGGGTACACAGTAGCCCCGACCAATGATAGCTGATGGGGCGTGGTATACATAACGCTGTGGCACGCCCCAGGGAATTCACTAGGGCACGCAAATACCTTGCCTTTGCCCCGATTACACGCCGCAACCATAGGGATTATACCTGCTTGTTTTTGAGCACGGCTGAAACACAGGTATCCAAAGGCACAAGAAGGAACTTCCTGAATTACACGCCGCCACTTTGCGGTCTTTTGAAGGAAAAAGGGACAATTTTGTCCGGTACCTGACGGTTTCTACCTTTCGATGGCGGCGTGTAAAGGTACCATTAGAGATGATCCACCACCCTAGTGTTTGAATTCGATTCGGTTTGTCGAATTGGGGGTTTGTTTGTCAAATGTTTGTCAAATGTTCGTCAAACACAGTCGAATATCACTGAAAACAATGGCAGGAAAAAACAAACACATACTAACACATAGAAAACACATAGAAAACAACTTCTAAGGTGTCCAAAAGGTGACAAACGTCTCAGAGGATACAACAAACACATGGAAAAGTGACAAGTACATATAAAAACGCGAAAATAAAAGAGATGGATGAGTAAAACGAGGAGGAGACACAGATATAGGCATGTCATGCCCTTCGAAAATCTGATTTTACTCCAGTATTTGTAAGGCATCATGCAGATAATGAGTATTGCTTGATTTTTACTTCGGTTTCTGTAAGATCTCGTGCAGACGATGAGTATTGCTTGATTTTTACATCTGTATCTGTAAGGCCATGTTCAGACGATGAGTATTGTTTGATTTTTACTTCAGTATGTGTAACGCCATGTTCAGACGATGAGTATTTTGTGATGTTTTTCCTCACTATCTGTAAGGCCTTGTGCAGACGATGAATATTGTGTCACATTTAGAGGACAACAAGAATAGTCTCCCTTTTTTCAAAAAATTTGGGCACAGACACCACTTAAGTGGCATCAATTGCACCTCAGTTGCAAACTTTAAATGGTTACTTTTAGGCAAAAATCCACAAGGCTTCATTCTCCCCAGGATGACACAGGGGTAGAAAAGTCCTTGCGGATCCATGCCTTGTTCATCTTTATGAATGTTAGTCTGTCCACATTTTGGGTGGACAGACACGTGCGCCTTTCTGTCAGCATACCACCAGCAGCGCTGAAGACACGTTCTGAGAGAACGCTGGCTGCGGCGCACGACAAGATCTCCAAGGCATGAGTGGCGAGCTCAGACCATTTTTCCAGTTCGGAAGCCCAAAATGAGCAAGGCTACAGTTCCCCAGTCATTGCATCGATGTTAAGTTTGAGATACAAGTGTACCATCCGCTCCAGGCATTGACTATGTGTCAGACTTCTCGTGTCTTCAGGCCTTGAAAATGATGGTCTGAAAAAATCTTGAAACGAGGCCACAAAATTGCTGGTACCACCAACAGATACGGTGTTACTGGTACAATGTGAGTGATGATGACGCAACAGTCCCACGGTTGACAAGTTGGAACTGTGAGATTCACTCTGTCTACTACTACCACTGGTGGTTTGTGGAAAAGCCAATCTGAGATTATGTATCAGCTTCTGCTGATACTCCTGCATGTGTGAGTCCCTTTGTATGGCTGGAATTATTTCAGCAAATTTGCTCTTGTACAAGGGATCTAATAGTGTGGCAAGCCAGTAGTCTGCATTACTCCTAATTCGCACAATCTGAGGGTCATGTTGCAGGTAGTGCATCAAGAAAGTGCTCATGTGCCTTGTGCACCCAGGAGGACCAAGTCCTTGTTGTGTTGGTGGTGGAGAGGTGAGACTGATGCTTCCATCCTCTGCCCTCTCCCCCCAACCTCGCACAACAGAAATGTCATCAAGGTCTCCCTCATCTGCTGACTCTTCAATGCCCATCGCCAGTTCATCCTCCATTTCTGCCTGGGCTCCTGCACCTTCCTGAAGAGGTTGGTTGCTAACATGTGCTCTCGTGAATGCCTCTCCACCACCATCCCATGCCTGCCGTCTTGGTGCTGCCGACTGTGAGGATCTTGCAGATGTTGTCATCCCTTCCGCATAGGACTCCTCCTGTACTTCCTCAACCTCCTCTTGTCACTCCACCTGACTCCGAATATTGTTTAGAGTGTGCTCCAGCATGTAGATGACCGGAATAGTCATGCTGATAATGGCATCGTCAGCACTAAACATCTTCATCGGCATCTCAAAACTGTGCAGAAGGGTGCATAGGTCCTTGATCTGAGACCACTCCTGCAGCGTGATCTGCCCCACCTCTTGATCTCGTTGGCCCAGGCTATACATCATAACGTATTGCACCAGGGCTCGTCGGTGCTGCCACAGTCGCTGCAATATCTGCAGAGTAGAATTCCAGTGTGTCGGCACATCGCATTTCAGCCGGTGAATGGGCAAGCCGAAAGACTCCGGGAGCGAAGTGAGTCGTTGAGCTGCGGGATGCGAACGCCGGAAGTGAGCACACAGCGACTGTGCCCTCTGCAGAAGCCCATCTAGTCAGGGATAGTGTGTCAAAAATTGCTGGACAACCAGATTCAACATGTGAGCCATACAAGGCACGTGTGTGAAATTGCCCCGGCGAAGGGCCGCACTCAGATTTGCAGCATTGTCGCACACGGCCTTCCCTGGCTGCAGATTGAGAGGAGACAACCACTGCTGAAACTCAGTCGCCACAGCTGACCACAACTCCTCAGCTGTGTGACTCACATTTCCTAGGCATTTCAAGGTAAAGACCGCCTGATGGCATTGAACCCTGCTGCCAGCATAGTAGGGAGGTGTGCAGGATTCCTCCTGTGCAGTTACAACGCGGGTGGCATTACCAGACAGGCTTTGGGCGGAGGTGGAGGACCGAGACGAGGTTGAGGAGGCAGAAACAGTGGAGGAACTTCTACCTACAGAGGATGCACGCACAATTCGTGAGGATGGCAAGACTTGGACAGCAGACCCTTCTCCAGCACTCACCATAGTTAACCAATGCCCAGTCAGCGACATGTAACGCCCCTGTCCATGCTTACTGTTCCAAGCGTCTGTTGTGAAATGCACCCTGTCACACACAGAGTTTTTCAAGGAAGCGGTGATATGGTCTGCGACATGCTGGTGTAGCGCAGGCACACCTTTCTTGGAGAAGTAGTGGCAACTGGGCATCTGGTACTGGGGCACAGCGACGGACATAAGGTCTCGAAAATCCTCTGTGTCCACCAGGCGGAAAGGCAGCATTTCTGAAGCCAACAGCTTGCACATGGTGAAATTCAAGCGCTTTGCTTTCTCATGGCTAGGAGGAAATGGCCTTTTACTTGTCCACATCTGAGGGACGCAGGGCTAGCTGCTGTGCTGAGATACAGTTGAGTATGGTGTCCCCGGCAAACTGCTGGTCTGGGAGGGAGGTGCAAGCGAAGATGTAATGTTGCCTTCATTCAAAGGTGGTGCTCTCGATGTCTGAGAGAGCTCAACACCAGCAGCATTGTCCACTTGAAAACCAAGTGACAACCTGCCAATCACACTGCCTGTTGCGGGTAAAGAGGTGGAAGGTGTACGTCCAAAAGCATGTGTGACAGCTGTCCCCACAGTTACAGACGATGAATAGCACATGGATGCACTTGATGGGGCAGACGGTGGTAGGCCCGCCCCGCTAGCCAACATTCTAGCACGGTGAGCTTCCCACTGTGACTTGTGCTTTATTTCCATGTGGCGGTTCATACATGAAGTACTCAAGCTAGTGAGTTTTTGGCCTCTACTCAGAGATTGGTGACAAATCTTGCAGATGACATGAGTTGGGAGATTCTTGGCGATGTCAAAAAAGGCCCAGGCTAGGCAAGGCTTAGAGCCCATGCGAGCTGCAGAGCCAGCACGATTTCCGCTGAGAGGCAGAGTTGTGGCTGCGGATGCAGTTGTTGGCATGCTTCCAGTGCTCCTTCTATGTCCAGGAAGGCGCAACCTAACCTTGTCGTCAGTAGCATCCTCCTCCAACTCCTGTGCTGACTTCATCAACTGGCTGACTGTGGGTTGACAGTAAGTGGGATCTCCAACCTCATCATCCTCTGTGTTCTTACCCCTCATCCTCAGAGACAACCTCTTCCTGCCTTGACCGATAAATTTGTCAATCAAATCCGGTATCTGAGTCTCATCAGCATCATCTTCCGGTGTCCACCAGCAGTATGTACTGTTAGGGAATGAGGGTCTGCATAAAGGTCAGACGTTTCTTCATCTGGGCCTGGGTCTGACTCACAAAGCTTCTGGAGATAAAACTGGAATGGTATCCACAGTCCGCGCTGCTGCTCTTTATCCAAGGATGTCACAAGAGGTTATTACCATCAAAAGTCCTTTATTTCATCACACCAACGCGTTTCAGTGCTGTCCCAGCACCTTCCTCAGGGCATCAATGGTGTGATGAAATAAAGGACTTTTGATGGTAATAACCTCTTGTGACATCCTTGGATAAAGAGCAGCAGCGCAGACCGTGGATACCATTTCAGTTTTATCTCCTGATTTCCCGCGGTTTTGTGGCGTTGGTTGAGGTTATGCAGCAGCTGCCTTATGCTTTCAAACTGGTTGTGGGTCTCACAACCATAAAAGGTGAGTGGATATACTTATAATCCACACTACAACTCCAGTGTCTGTTTGATAGGGCACAATCTGCGCCTCTTGTATCTCCTCTTTTTTCTAGTTCACAAAGCTTCTGGGCATCAGGGCAGATCATTAATTCGTCTGGACCCACTGCAGTTTTCATGCAGACCTCTGATTCCCAGACTATTGTGTGACTGAACAGCTCTGCAGACTCAAACATGTCTGTTAACCCAGACTGAGTAGGGCGCCTGGACACTTGGGAGCTTGGAGTAATCAAGTGTGATTGGTCTGACACCTTAGATGACTGGAGGGTTTGTGATGTAGAAGTTGAGGTGGATGAGAGGCCACTTGATGGAGCACTTGCGATCCATTCAAGCACCTGCTGTTTTTGTGCCTCACTTACAAGTGGTATCGATGGTCGTGTCTGTAAGAGAGGGATCATATCCAATTGGCCACGTAAAGAAGAAAACATCTAAGGCTAGGGTCACACTTGCAGATTTTACATGCATTTTTGGAGACTTGTGTTTCTAAAAACGCATGTAAAAACACACTCATAGGGCCCCATGCAAAAAACGCATGCCCCAATAGCTAAAACGCATGCCCCAATTGCAAAAATGCATGCCTAACGTACCATTAGTACCATGCAAAAACGCATGCGTTTCTCATAGGGGCCCATGTTAAGAAACGCATGCCTTTTCTAAAAAACGCATGCGTTTTTGAAACAGCACCAAAAAATGGTGCATGCACTATTTTTTGGTGCTGATTCAAAAACAGCGACAGCAGGGATGAGCAAACTGTACGGTAAATGGATTGCTCTGGATTACACATCCGAAGGAATGCGGTTATCGCATTGCGGTTCCCCTCACACATTTTTCATAAAAAATGTGTGTGAACGCAATTGCGTTCACTGCATCCGGATCTGGATGCGGTGAACGCAATTGCGCAATCACAGGTGACCCTAGCCTAACTATGTATTAGCTCTGTAGCTGAATGGGATAGAATTCTGAGTTTTGACTGTATGGCGCCCACAGCAGCAGCGGTGCCGTCTGACTCACAGCTACAGCAATGAGCAAATGGTGGCGATGAAGAAAATGGCCGGGTCTTATAGGGCAAGGACATGTGACATACATAGCCAATGATGCCGGACCTTGCATGTGCAACACAAGCCCTTTACTGTGTTTCACTGTGATTGGCTCAAAGCCTGCACTGCCCCACTCTACATGCGGTCTGGAGAAAAAAAAAGAGCCCCATCACTTCAGCAGCACTGATCTGAACCCCCCCCTGCTCACTATACACTGAAAATGGATATTAAGATTGAAGATCAGTATTAGTGTAAAAACCAGGTATGCTTTTGGTGACTGAAGCGTTATCGAACATAACCTTGAACTGCCGAATTTGAAGCTAATTGTTTTAATTCGACGAATAACTAGAACACAGCCCAAAACAGGTCGAATTTGAGATTGGCGAACATTTAGAATCGAACATCGCTCATCTCTAGTTGGAATCACCACCAGTGTAGGTGATTATGCTGTATTATCACCTGTGCAATGCTAAGGAAATTCTGAAACCTTGACCTGTTGGAGGGCCTTGAGGTCTGGAGTTCCCCACCCCAGGTGTGGATAATCAATGCTGTAACTTACAAATGAACAGTTGTTTCTTCCATTATGAGTGGTGAATTATTCTACCAAAAGCTCAAATCTGCATGGTAAATTGTCATGGCTGTTTTAGTATTCTAAAATATTGCACTTCAACCCCTTTGCAAAGTTTAGGTATATCATTGGTCATGTTCTCTGCTTTGATGCAAGCTCATGCACTGAGCTGGCATAATTACCCTTACACGTCAGCTGATCTAATCAGCCAACATGTGCAGTTAAAGGCAACTTTACACGGCACGATATCGTTGCCCAACTACGAAAAAAAGTCACGTGGTTCGGGCGTTCCCGCCGATATCGTTCATGCGTTGTGTGGTGTAAATGAGCAATGCGACGCAAGAACAATGCCAAAATGATATCGTTTGGGAATTGTGCAGGCTCTCCAACTGGCCGATATTGGATGGACGATCTGGCAGGATCGTGCTGTGTGTCAGCGCAACTACAATTTGGAGAGCAACTTCACCTATTCACTCCCATGTTAAATGGTCGTTCCCTGGGTCGCTCGTACACAGCGCGAAGGAGGGGGCGTAGACATCATAGTTGCGTTGCCTGCCAATATCTCCCTGTGTAACATTTGCGCGCTCCCGTGCCATTGTATACAATATCGTAATGATATTGGGACGTGTAAAGTGGCCTTAACAGATGCAGGGTGATTGGAGAGCTAACCGTACCTGTTAATTAGTTAGATGGAGCAGTCAAACTCTGATAGCGCAATCTAACACAAGTTGGCAAGTATCACACCGTTACATGCCACCATTGGCGAACCTGTGACACAATCACTGGATACCGATGTGTAACCATTATAATGATGCTGAAATAACATAGTTCCTGCTCAGTTGGTATTAACAGATCAACAGTATTTCTGCTGTTTAGAGGGATGCTGAAGCATCATTCTAAATAGCAGAAGCAATTGTGCACTGAAAACTAAGGTGGCATATCTAATATAATAATTGCATAAGCCAGCTTCCGTCCGTTTCTGCTCGAAATGACGTCAGATCCAGACAGAAGCTGGCTGGCTGTACACCCACTAAGGATGTACCAAGATGGCCGACCGTTAGCGAGAGCTAATACAGCCCCACTCTTGCTATCGGTACTCTTGGTGGCCCGAGGGGGGGGGGTGCTGTCAGAGACTAGCACCGCCGCCCCTGCAGCCGCGGGTCAGGAGCGGTGGGGGGGTGCTGTCAAGGACTAGCACCGCCGCCCCTGCAACCGCGGGTCAGGAGCGGTGGGGGGGTGCTGTCAGACACCCTCTGTATGGCGCCGCCCCCTTCGGCACGGCACATGCAAGATGGCAGCCGCGAAGTCTCGCATCGCGAGACTTCCTGCCCGCCATCTTTAATGTCGCCGCTGTGCACAGGGCGAAACCAAGATGGCGGCAGGGAACTCCCGCGAGATTTTCCGGCCGCCATCTTGGTTTCACTATGTACGGGGTGGCGAAATAGAAGTAAGTATGTCGCCGCCACTCTGTTTCCCCCCCGGCCTCCTCTGACCACTCTGCCCCCCCCCTCCTGCCTCCGCTCACCATTCTTCCCCCCGGCCTATGCTGACCACTCTGCCCCCCCGGCCTACGCTCACCACTCTGCACCCCCTTTTCCCCCCGGCCTATGCTGACCACTCTGCCCCTCCGGCCTACGCTGACCACTATGCCCCCCCAGCCTATGCTGACCACTCTGCCCCTCCCGGCCTCCACTGACCACTTTGCTTCCCCCACCTTGGCCTACGCTGACCACTCTGCCCCCCCAGCCTACACTGACCACCTGCCTCACCCGGCCTCCACTGACCACTCTGCCCCCCCACCCCTGCCTCCGCTGACCACTCTGCCCCCCGGCCTCTGCTGACCACTCTGCCCCCGGTCTACGCTGACCACTCTGCCCCAACCCGCCCTCCGCTGACCACTCTGCCCCCCGGCCTACGCTGACCACTCTGCCCCCCTACTGACCTACGCTGACCACTCTGCCCCCCCGGCCTCTGCTAACCACTCTGCCCCCCCCACCCTCCACTGACCAGTCTGCCCCCCGCCCTATGCTGACCACTCTGCCCCACGCCCGGCCTACGCTGACTGCTCGCCCCCCCGGCCTGCGCTGACCACTCTGCCCCCCAATCTACGCTGACCACTCTGCCCCCCTGGCCTCCGCTGACCACTCTGCCCCCCCCTGCCCTCCGCTGACCACTCTGCCCCCCCGGCCTCCGCTGACCACTCTGCCCCCCCACCCTCCGCTGACCACTCTGCCCCCCCGGCCTCCGCTGACAACTCTGGCCCTCCATCATACGCTGACCACTGAGCAACCGTACACTGCTGACCACTGTGCCTCCATACAGTGCTGACCACTGAGCCTCTGTACAGTGCTGACCACTGAGCCACAGGACAGAGATGACCACTGAGCCACCGTAAAGTGCTAACAACAGAGCCAACGTACAGTGCTAACCACTAAGCCACCATATACACTGCTAACCACTGAGCCACCATACTGTGCTAACCACTGAGCCACCATACTGTGCTAACCACTGAGCCACCATAAAGTGCTAACCACTGACTCACTGTGTACAGTGTTAAACACTCAGCCACCATAGAGTCCTAATCACTCAGCCACCTTATACAGTGCTAACCACTGACCCACCATACTCTGTTAACCAATGAGCCTCCATACAGAGTTAAGCACTCTGCCTCCATATAGTGCTAACCACTGTGCCACCATACTTTGCTAAACACTAAACCACCACGCAGTGCTGACCACTGAGCCCCGCACTGTGCTAACCACTGAGCCACCATGCTGTGCTAACCACTGAACCACCATACAGTGCTAACCACCAAGCCACCGTACAGTGCAGACCACTGAGCAACCGTACAGTGCTGACCACTGAACCACTGTACAGTGCTGACCTCTGAGCCACCATACAGTGCTGACCACTGAGCCACCATACAGTGCTGACCACTGAGCCACCATATACACTGCTAACCACTGAGCCACCGTACTGTGCTAACCACTGAGTCACTGTACAGTGCTAACCACTGAACCACCGTACAGTGCTAACCACTAAGCCACTGTACAGTGCTAACCACTAAGCCACCGTACAGTGCTAACCACTGAGCCACTGTACAGTGCTAACTACTGAGCCAGAGTACAGTGCTAACCACTGAGCCACTGTACAGTGCTAACCACTGAGCCACCATATACACTGCTAACCACTGAGCCATCATACTGTGCTAACCACTGAGCCACCATAAAGTGCTAACCACTGACTCACCGTATACAGTGTTAAACACTCAGCCACCATAGAGTCCTAATCACTGAGCCAACTTATACTGTGCTAACCATTGAGCCACCTTTTACAGTGCTAAACACTGACCCACCATACTGTGCTAACCAATGAGCCTCCATACAGAGTTAAGCACTCTGCCTCCATATAGTGCTAACCACTTAGTGGCCATATACTGTGCTAACCACTGAGCCACCATACTTTGCTAAACACTAAGCCACCGCGCAGTGCTAACCACTGAGCCACCGCGCAGTGCTAACCACTGAGCCACCACGCTGTGCTAACCACTGAGCCACCGCGCTGTGCTAACCACTGAGCCACCATACATTTCTAACCACTGAGCCACCGTACAGTGCTAACCACTGAGCCACCTTACAGTGCTAACCACTGAGCCAGCATACAGTGCTAACCACTGAGCCACCATACTGTGTTAACCAGTGAGCCACCATATACAGTGCCAACCACTGAGGCACCATACAGTGCTAATCACCGAGTCAATGTATACAGTGCTAACCACTGAGTCACATTACTACTCTAATTATTGAGCCACCATATTCAGTGCCAACCACTTAGCCACCATAGAGTGCTAACCACTCAGTCACCGTATACAGTGCTAATAACTGAGCCACATTACTGCTCTAATTATTAAGCCACCATATACAGTGCTAACCACTGAGGCTCCGAATACAGTGCTAACTATTGAGCCAGTGTATACTGTGCTAAATACTGAGCCCCTGTATACTCTACTAACCACTCAGCCGCCGTATACTCTGCTAACCACTGAGCCGTCATAAAGTCTGCTACCCACTGAGCCCCCATATACTCTGCTAACCACTGAGCAGCCGTAAACTCTGCTAACCACTGAGTCGCCGTATACTCTGCTAAGCACTGTGCTGCGGGCAGGAGAGGGCTAGGGGACAGCGGCCGGGTGTGGCCAGGAAGGCCCCCCCACCCCTTACTGTCTGCACCCGTCCGCTGTTCCGCGGCCCCCTCCTGCCCGCACCCGGTCGCTGTCTCCCTGCCTCCCTCCTGCCCGCATCCAGCCACTGTCCCTCGGCCCCCTCCTGCATGCACTCGGCCGCTCTTCCTCGGCCCGCACATGGCCGCTGTTCCCCGGCCCCCTTCTGCCCGCTGTTCCCTGGCCCCCTCCTGCCTGCACCCGGTCGCTGTCTCCCTGACTCCCTCCTGCCCGCATCCGGCCACTGTTCCCCAGCCCCCTCCTGCACGCACCCGGCCGCTCTTCCTCGGCCCGCACATGGCCGCTGTTCCCCGGCCCCCTTCTGCCCGCTGTTTCTCGCGAGATCCAAGATGGCAGCCGGGAAGTCTCGCGACACTTCCCACCATGTTGGATCGCACCACATCCAAGATGGCGTTCTGGAAGTCTAGCGAGACTTTCCAGATGCCATCTTGGATGTGGCGCAATCCAACCCTCCCGATGCGATAGTATCGGGCCTTAATCTAGTAAAATAAATAAAAGCTGTAAAAAAGAAGTCTGTAAAAATATTTTAAACTTTTAATCACCCACCTTTTTCTTTCATTTGATAATAAAACGAATTAAAATATAATAAAAATTACACATATTTGGTATCACCGTGTTCAGGAATGCCCGATCTATCAAAATATAAAATACATGAATCTGATCTGTAAACTGCGTAACAGAGAAAGACAAAATTTAAAAAGAGAAAGTCAAAACACCAAAGTTAATTTTTTTGTGTCACCATAAAATGCAATAACAGGCGATCAAACAGGTTGTATCTATCCAAAAATGGAATAATTAGAAGCACAAAAAAAGACATAACTCAGCACCAGATCCCAAAAAATGTGAATGCTATGGCAAAAAATTGCAAAAAAAGCGTTATTCTTTCTTTCTTTATTTTTTAAAATATTTCTGAATGTTTTTTTACCACCACTTAGTAAAAAGTGAACGTATACGGCCTGTTGCACATCTAATGCTGGGTTGCGTTTGCCTTCATTTGCCTTCATTCCGCTAAAAGCGCATGCGTTTTTGGCCCCATAGGGTTTAATGGCATGCTAAAAACACATGCATTTATTGAGGTAAAAACGCATAGAAACGCAAATGAAGGCAAACGCAACTCAGCATTAGATGTGAAAAGGGCCTACATGTTTGGTATCTGCGAATTCATACCGGTCAGGGAAAACATACCGAAACATTACTTTTTCCCTGTAGTGAACATGGTAAATAAAAAATGTAAGAAAAAAAGAAAAATTGCACTTATTTTGCAATTTCACTGCAATCGGAAGTATTTTCTTCCTTTTTCAGAATACTATATAGTAAAATTAATGATGTCATTCAAAAGTACAACTTGTCCCCAAAAAAATTAAGCCCTTATGTCTATATTGATGGGAAAATAAAAAGGTTATGGCTTTTAGAGGAAGGGGAGGGAAAAACAAAAATGAAAAATAGAAATTTGCCTTGGGTGAAGGGGTTAAATTTGCTGGTTTCTTATTTATGTCATGTCATGAAAGTCTGTTTTCCCAAGAGAATAACGCTTTAGATCAGTTGTTTCCTTCTTGTTCTTGTGGTCTCTTTGCTTTATATGAAAAGAAATGTTCCGCATCTCATGTATGAATCGGATATTTCCATTAAGCATATAAAAGGATGATTACAAACTGCAGCCAACGCATACCAAAAACAAAAGGGCTGTGTATGTGTTCATTGCTAAGCTGTTCAATTGGTGATATATGCATATCTATTAGGGGGCCGTCACACGCTGCGACATCTTTAGCGATATTGTAAGCGATCACGTGCACGCGCAATCGCTTACAATATCGCTCACATCGCTGGTGAGATGTCACACAGACAGACTCACCAGCGATGCGGAGCCGCGATCTGCTGGTTACTATGGTACACATCGGGTAACTAGGCGCCGCGCGTCGCTTAGTTACCCGACGTGTACCATAGTTACCATCTCCCAGCATAGGCGCGGTCGCTGGGAGATGGATCATCGTGGTGTCATACACCACGATGATGCAGATCGTTGCATCGTTCATCGCTAGATCTGAGAACCGAACCTCAGATCAGCGATGTCACGATCAAGCGATTTACCATCGTAAATCGCTTGATTACATGCAACGATATCTTGCCCGATATCGCTTAAGCGATCAAAAAGGAGATCGCTTAAACGATATCGGGCAAGATATCGTTCCGTGTGACGGCCCCCTAAGGTATATCACATCTCATTAATAGTGATGGGGAAACCCAAACTGTTACGTTTGGGGTCCATACTGAACACCTAGTTTTCAGGCACAGATCCCGAACACAGACTTCACCGGGACATTCGTGTTACAGTTCAGGTTTGGGAGCGGGGGACTGTAATAAAAAAGAAAAAGTTATTAAACATCATGATCATACAAACCGGGTCCTGCTGTCCCGCTGTCCATTTTCCCGCCGTCCAGCCGCATCTACTTCAAGGCCTGTTAATTAACTTCCAAGATATTAACTGCACTAGCTCCAACAGCCAATCATAGATGCTGTTACACAAAATGCGTGTCTATGATTGGATGTTGAAGTAATCTGGAATCAGCCCATATATTGTAATATGGTAGAATGTAGGGGCTGGTTTTAGGTTATTCCAGCAGCCAATCACAGATGCCCATTCTCTGTGACAGTGTTTGTGATTGGCTGTTGGGCCCCTTACAAATATAGTACTGTAAAACGAAATAATTTAAAAAAAGATTTAGCTCTCCACTGTATTTTACATTCTTACTGCAGATAAAGCGGACAGCTATGTGCTGCTACTCCCAGCTTCCTGGCTTTACCTTTGCTGGCAATCAAAATACAGGGAAGCCCAATATATTTTTTAATTATTTAAATAAATAATTTAAAAAATGTGTGGGATTCACTGTATTTTCTATCACCAGCAAAAGTAAAACCAAGCAGCTGGGGGCTGGGATTCTCAGTGTGGTATGGCGTAAGCATTCTGGACCCCACGCTGAAAACCGCAACCTGACGACACCCCTGAAAATGGTGCATTCATTCATAGCGCCATTTTCAGGTGCTTTACCCAACTATTCTAGCGACACTGGTGATTGTGGCATGCTGGGTAATGAAGGGGTTAATGTTAGCTTTGTATTGTCAGCTGGCAATAAGCCCAAAATTCATGGTGTCAGGCCAATATTAGACCCGGCCACCATGAATTTTTTGTAATCATAAATTACACCACATAAAGAAAAAATATTTTAATAGAAATAAAACAGAAGACATTTATTGATTCCATCTTTATTAACAAAAAAACCCTCCCTCCGACCAAATCCACTGGGTGTTTTCTTCAGCTCTGCTACATTTCTGCAAGCAGACAGACATGTCTGCTCGCAGAGATAAGCAGGCAATGACTGAACAATCGGCCTCTCACTCACTTACAGTTGGGCTCTGGGTGTCAAGTGGATGCTGGGTCATCTGCTGGGGTCATCTGAGTTCACGGCTCAGGCGTGCATTCAGATAACCTTTCCCACAGCCAGATCATCAGTCGGTGCCTGCTAATATCGGCAACGTGTGTGTCTGCTCATAGAAATGTAGCAGAGCTGAAGAAAGCACTGTATGGATTACGTCGAAGGGAGAGTATTTTTGTTAACAAAGATAGAGTCCTTAAACATCTTGTATTTTATTTTTATTAAAATAATTTTTCTCTGTTATGTTTCGTTATTTAATATTTGCTAGAAATTCATGGTGAGCGGGTCTAATATTAGCCTCACACCATGAATTTCAGGTTTAGTGCCAGCTGACAATTCAAAGCTAGCATTAACACCTTCATTACCCAGCATGCCACCACCATCAGTGCCGCTAAAAGAGTCGGGTAAAACACCTAAAAATGGAGCTATGGATGAATGCACCATTTTCAGGAGTGGTGGCTAGTTCTGATTTTAAGTGTGGGGGTTCAGAATGCTTTGGCCACACCATGCTGAGAATCCCTGCCCCAAGATTCCTGGTTTTACCTTAACTGGCTATCAAAAATAGGGCAAAGCCCACACTTTATTTTTATAATTATTTATTTATTTACCAAAATAGCTAAAAAAATATTAGGCTTCCCTGTATTTTGACCGTCAGCAAAGGTAAATACAGAAAGCTGGGAGTGGCAGTCCGTAGCTGTCTGCTTAATCTGCGCTGAGAATCAAAAATATAAAACATTTATGTGCTATCCAAATTTGTTTAAATTATTTATTTATTTTTACTGTACTGTGTGAGTGGCCAAACAGACAATCACAGACGCTGTCAAAGGGAATGGGCATCTGTGATTAGCTGCTGCATTAACCTGAAACTAGCCCATATATTCCATACTAGAATGTGACTGCAACAGCCAATAACAGATGCCCATTCTGTGTGACAGCATCTGTGATTGGCTATTGGGTCCCTAAGCAGTAAGTATGTTTGAACTAAAAGTGATGGGACGCGAGACGGCAGGATGCCGGTAAGTATGATGATGATATTTAATAACCTATCTTCTTTCTTTTTCAGCCCCCCTACCCTCATCCCATAACTTTAAAGTCCGAGTTTGGGGTTCAGACTCAAGTTTGAGTCACGTTGGGACCCGAACTCAGACTTTAATAAAAGGCCAGGCGAGTCCTCCGGAATCGAACAAAGGCGGGTTTGCCCATCACTAATAATTAATTATAGCTAATGAAAGAAAAATAAGATTAGATTTAGTATCAGTCACAAAAACTAACGTAAAAGAGGTAAAATATCTCATTCACAAAATTTCTTCTTCCTCAGTGTAATGTTTTTGCAGTCAAAAACAGGTTTGTTTGTTGTTGTTTTTTCTTTTTTTAGATCCGTTCTCCACAATAGACTCTAGTTTTGCTTCAGTTGTCAGAGGTTAATCTAGCACATTGCCTTCCAAAGAATGTTTCTGAAGATTTGCAACTTTCAATTTAATTTTATATTGTTTAGGATCATGCATCATAAACTACATTAGCAATGTGACTTTTGACAAAGTATATAATAACACAATGAAATGTGATACATTACAGAATGGGACATACTGTATCTTAAAACTGGATTTAATGATTTTGTTTACCAAGACTAGAGATAGCGACTAGTGGTTTATAATAAAACTTTTCGGATGTAATGATACTTTCTTAGTCATGCTTATGGTGGGTTTACACGCTAGGATATCCTGAACGATATCCTTGAAACGTCACAGATTTGTGATCGTTGAAAAGATATCGTTCGGGTGTCGTTGCGTGTAAAGATCGTTGGATCGTTCATCCTAGATTTGAGATCCTGACCTCCAATCTATCGTTCGTCGTCCAATTAACGCTGCTTCAGGAAGTATCATCGTTCAGTGTGACACCATGATGAACGATATCGTTCAAAAAGCTCCTATTCCTGCCTCTTTATTACATCGCTCACTCCTTCCTCTCCAGTTTAACAGTTGCGCTGCCACATAGGATATCGTTAACGATATCCTTGTGTGTGACAGTGCACTAACGATGTCGGAACGATCATGGTCACGTGATCGTTCTAAGGATATCGTTTACGATATCCTAGCGTGTAAACCCACCATTAGATGCATTGATATGATATTTACATCCCTGGTGCCATAACGTTAGCCTTCACCATTGATAAAAAAAGGAAAAAAAAGCTCTGTTTATAATAAGCAAGAAAAAATCTGTGGCACTTAATCCTTATAGTGAGTACTGGTGCATCGCTTAAGCACAACACATCGTTACAAAAAAAACAGTTGAACTCAAATACTAAGACATTCTATTTTGACTATAGAACAGCATAATACCTAGGAAAATATGAAAAATTAGGACACTTAGCTTATAAACATGGCCATATCTATAACCACCCAATAGCAATGTTGAAGCGTGCCTGTTTTATTTGGTCCTAACCTGCTTTTATACCTGAAACTTTTTAAAAGCCTCTCTCTGGTTTAAAAAAGCTCATTCTTAATGGGCGTGTAGGAACCAGATAACAGAGAACACTAGATCCTGTGGGGAAAGGGGGACCTACTGATGGTGTAAGCCAATAATCCAATCAAGAAAAAATGTGTGGCACTAAATCCTTATACTGTGTACAGGTGCAACACTGAAACACAACACATCACTACAAAATTGACAACTGAGCTCAAATACTAAGACATACTATTTTGACTACAGAACAGAATAATCATGGCTATTTCTATATAGAAATGAGCCACCACCATAGTGTTCTAATTCGATTTGGTTCGCCGAATTGGGCGTTTATTCGTCGAATGTTCGTCGAATTTTCGTCGAACACCGTCGTATCCCATTGAAAACAATGGCAGCCAAACACAAACACATACAAGCACATAGAAAACACATAGAAAACACCTTCTAAAGTGTCCAAAAGGTGACAAACTACTCAGAAGATACAACAAGCATATGGAAAAGTGAAAACTACAAATAAAAATCCGAAAAGAAAAGAGATAGGCTGGGGTCACATATAAGCCCTTGGTCCGTTTTTGACATCAGTTTTGCATTTTTTTTTTCTAAGTCCAAAAACTGATGGAAAAAACGGATTATATGTATTAAACACCCTATCCGTTTTGTTCTGCACCTAAATACATTGCTTGGAGCGTTTTTTACCCCAAAACATTGCTAGCAACGTTTTTGGGTGCTGTTTAAAAACGCATCCGTTTTTTTAACATGGGGCACTATGGAAAGACGGATCCGTTTTTTTTAGCATTTTTTGGCAAAAAATCACTAAGTCCAAAAAACTTTCAGGGGCACAAGAGGCTCAAAAAGCACCCAAAACAAACGGATTGGTCATGGAAAACACTCCCAAAAACTGATTGCTATGTGTGACCCTAGCTATAGACAAGTAAAATGGGGAGGAGACATAGATATAGGCATGTCATGCCCTTCCAAAATCAGTTTTTACTCCAGTAGTTGTAAGGCATCATGCACACGATGAGTAGTTGTTGAGTTTTACTTCAGTATCTATAAGGCCACGTCAAGAAGATGAGTATTTGGTGAGTTTCACTTCAGTATCTGGAAAGCCTTGTGCAGATGGTGATAATTTGGTACGTTTTAACTCAGTATCTGGAAGGCCTTGTACAGGCGATGAGTATTTGGTGCGGTTTTTAACGCAGCATCTGGAAGGTCTCGTGCATTGTGTCACATTTAGGGGACTACAACAAGAGTTTCCATTTTTCCCAAAAATTTGGGCCCAGACACACCACTTCAGTGGCATCAATTGCCCCACAGTTGCAAGATGAAAATGATTGGTGAGGTGACTTTCATGCAGCACATTCCAAAATCCACAAGCCTTTAGTCTCCCCATTTTATCTGTAAGATTTGTCACCAAAATGTAAGTAGCGGCCAAAATATCTGGGTAACTATGAAGACACAGGAGAAGGGGCTGCTGTCCATGTCTTGCCATCCCCACAAGTTGTGCATCAATCCTCTGTATGTAGAAGTTCCTCCACTTCTTCTGCCTATTCAACCTCGTCTCGGTCCTCCACCTGCACCAAAGCCTGTAATGCCACCCGCATTCTTACTGTGCACAAGGAATCCTGCACACCTCCTTACTATGATGGCAGCAGCGCTCAATGGCATCAGGCCGTCTTTGCCTTGAAATGTCTGGGAAATGTGAGTCACAAAGCTGAGGAGTTGTGGTCTGCTGTGTAGACTGAGTTTCATCAATACTTGTGTCCACTGAACCTGCAGCCTGGGAAGGACGTGTGCGACAATGCTGCAATGCTGGGTGCAGCCCTCCGCCGGGCAATGTGACATATGTGCCTTGCATGGCTCACCTCTTAAACCTGGTTGTCCAGCAAATTTTTGCACACTATCTGTCCCTAGATGGTCTTCAGCAGAGGGCACAGTCGCTGTGTGCTCACTTCCGCCGTTCGCATCCCATAGCTCAACGCCTTGCATCTCTACAGAAGTCTTTCGGCCTGCCAGTTCACCGGCTGAAATATGATGTGCCGACATGATGGAATTCAACTCTGCACATGTTGCAGCCACTGTGGCAGCACTGAAGAGCCCTGGTGCAATATGTCATAACGTATAACCTGGGCCTACGAGATCCAGAGGTGCGGCAGTCACACTGCTGGAGTGGTCTAAAATGAAGAACCTATGCACCATTCTGTACAGTATTGAAATGTCGACGAAGATGTTTAGTGATGATTATGCTATTATCAGCATGATTATTCCCATCATTTACATGCTGGAGCACACATTAAACAGTATTCAGAGTCAGGTGGTGACACTAGAAGACGGGGAGGAAGTACAGGAAGAGTCATATGCGGAGGGGCTCACAAGATCTCCAAGGTGCAGTTGACACTTTATGGATGAGGGTCTTCATTATGCTTGCTCAGAACCTTCTTTATCTGGGCTTGGATCCGACTCGAAAAGCTTCTGGGCATCAGTGCAGATAATTTCCTCTTCTTGACTCACAAAAGCTTTTGAGCAGACCTCTGATTCCCAGGTTATAGTATGAGTGAAGAGCAATGCATACTCAACCATCTGTCTTACCCTATACCCAGATGGGTGGCTCGAGACTTGGGAGCTGTGCGGAAGCAAGTGGGATTGTTATGACACCTCAGAGGACTGGGGTATTTGTAATGTAGAAGTTGAGGTGGAACACAGCCCACTTGCTGAAGCACTTGCTATCCATTCAAGCACCTGCTCTTTTTGTACCTCATCTAGAATTGGTATTGATCGTCGTCTGAGTCGTGTCCGTACGAAAGGGATCATATCAGAATCTCCAAGGAAAGACATCTTACTTTGGCTGGAAGATGCTCTTTCTTCAGCAGATGTTACTCTGGCTTTCCCACGTACCCCACGGACACAAACTGTTTTTCCCTTTCCACCACGCCTATTCCCCCTCCCACCAGCAGCAGGCCTTTTGCCACTCATTTTGTATGTGAACAAATTGGCAACTCTGAAGTCGTTGGCAAAAAAATATTCTGATGGAAATCGAGCAGAGCTGATTGGCCAGACAGTGGTACTAGGCGCAAAATATTACGTTTGCTTGTTCCAGTAAAAAAATTATTAGAATGAACTATAATCAAGGTGTACTTGGTTGTATTATACGTGGCCTACAGTAAAGGTTTATTGAACACTTCTGTTAAGCAAAAACTGACAGGTTTGCTTGTTGCAGTAAAAATGTAGTAGAATGAACTACATTCACGGTGTATTTGGTTGTATTAAACGTGGCCTACTTATGTGCAAATATTGAGCATGCTAGCCACTTTCACTCTTTAGATGGGGCCCGCAATTTTGAGATCAGGCACCGAATAACATGCAGTAGAACTTTTGTAATTTATTTTGCAGTCTGTGCCTGCTCTCTAATTTAAGTGGGCCACACATCGATGGAACTAAGAGTGAGAGTGAGGGAGCATGTTTAAGATATTATAGCTGCCAGGGAGACAGAGGATGAAGCATCACTTAAGACCTTAATAAGACATTTTGAAAACCATCACGGGTGCAATCTGGCATTCCTGAGAGTCAGGAGGATCGATGTGGTATGGGGTGGCTCCCGGGAGGAGATCTTAAGAAAATCCTGGCCAAACAAGATGGATCTTGGTACTGGATACACTTGCACCGCAGAGTCTGAATGAGGGGTTATCATATGCGTCATTACTGTGAGCGGCTGGTCACTCTCTGCCTCTACAAATTATTTTAATTGTTCCTTTATTTCACTCTCTGCTTTTTTCTCATTCTTTTTTTTAGAAATATGTATCTTTCTGAACCAGTCACACCTGTAGTCCACGCCGGATCATCCCATATAGCACTGTCATGTCCCTGGAGGAACTCGTCCTTTGGATAAATGGATCCTCGGTAATTGAGTTATTTTATCACCCATGGACTAACTGGACTTACACTATAGGAGTGAAACTATTATTTGTTAGATAGGTGTGTTTCCCCTATTTGTGGATGTAAATTGTCCATGGTGGCATACAGCCCAAAGCACCTTATCTATTTATTTACTTATAGGTCCATACAAGATACTAGAAGTGGATCACCTTCCCTATGCGGCCGAATCTGAGCGACCGCACATGCCTGGTCGCCATGGTAATGCACCCAGGCCAGGAGCATGTGCGGGGCAGGAGGATCCTGGCTATGCATAGGCGGTAGGAGAACTGTTATTGCGCAGGCGCATTACTTCATGACCCGGAAGTTTGAGCCGACGTCCATTAGGAGAGCGCTATTTAAAAAGCGCGGTGGGTATACATGTGTATACAGGCAGTGTATATTTACCCTGTCCCCCAGAGGAAGCTGTCTTTGTCACAGGCGAAACACGTGTTGGGGACAACACGAAAAGACCAACCTGTTTCTCACTTCCTGGGGGATTTTTCCATCCCTGTGCCTGTGGGTACTAGGTATGTGTAATGATTGCTGTGTGCTGAGTCTTATGGGCCGGGTAGAAATATTTAAATATTTAAATAATGTTATGTAATGTGATATGTAATATACTGCATTTATAGAGGTCCATAGAACCAGGAAGCTGCCTTCGGTTAGACATATCACTTTGATGTTTGGTCTCCCTGGTATATATGTAATCATGGACTTGGGTCTACTGTTTTTTGATGCACCAATGTAATTGTACCATCCTGCATACATGTAATAATGCTATCCCTGCCAATGTGACACCGATATATGTTTTGAGATTTGATGTAACAGCACTTGACGAATGGTTTTAATCTCATTGTGTGTTGGGGGATCCCCCTATATTTTATCTTCACTTTTCTGTCACTATTTGAATGTTTAATAAATAAAATTGTATCTTTATTGCAACCTACTCTATGGTGTTCGATAGTATTGTTTGGAGAGCATGCAAACAAACCAATGACGGGTGATATTTATCACCAGTGGTAAAATGTTTAGATGCCACATATGGATGCTATATTAATATAGTCAAAATAGAATGTCTTACTATTTGAGTTCAGCTGTCTTTTTGTAACAATGTGTTGTGTTTCAGGATTGCATCAGTACACACTATAAGGTTTGAGTGCCGAGGATTTTTTTCTTGATTGGATTATGAAGCCACACCCTCTGTAGTGCAAAATTTTCCCGCTAGCCACAGATTCTAGAGTTCTCTGTTATTGGGTCCCTACACTTCCATTAAGAGTGAGCTTTTTTAATCCAGAGAGAAGCTATGACAAAGTACAGGTATAAAAGTAGGTAAGAACCCAGTAAAATGGGCGTGCCTCAAGCTTGCTACTGTGTGGTTATAGATATGGCCATGTTTATAAGCTAAGTGTCCTAATTTTTCAAATTTTGTAACCTATTTTCGCTGTTCTATAGAATGTCTTACAGTTTATCATAAGGACACAATATCATTGTTGAGCGTCTGTTTGCAGTGAAGGACAACAATACCCCATCTACTATCTACTTACATAATATTCATACTTAAAATTTAGGGTTATGATTACTGCAGATTAACACAGAATTTTATGATAGCTGCTCCATTTATAATTACACAATTTCCAGATAAGTGAACTGATTTTAAGCAGATCCAAAGTACCTCAAATATTTCCAAAATGTACATGCACCCAAAATTTTAAGGATTTGGTTCAAGTGAATACAGGAAAATGGTGGTCAGATGGTAGTTATATGACTGGATAATAAATAGCCAGAAAAAAATTTTTACTCTCTTGTACCTCATCTCTCCAGCACCCAGCCATTTTTGACATCTCCTGTGGTCACTAGGTCTCACTTACCTTGTGCACCAATTAGCTACTACCTCATGTGACAACATGATTTGTGTTTCCCACAGTTTCATAATTACACTGGGACTAGATAGTGCAGGAGATGCCGAAGATAAGGAGATTGTGGCTAGGGCTGAGTGAGTCTACTCTTTACTATTCGCTACTAGCAGAATAGTATGGTATTCGGGATACTCGTTACTCGGCGAGTTTACTCATTATGAGTAGCGAGTACAATGCAAGTCAATGGGAAATGCTAGTACTATTCTGCTGGACCCTAATAAGCAGTCTGGGGGCCTAAGGAAAAGGCTGAAATGGATGCATGGTTGTTTAAAAGCCGGGCGGTAAAATGCTGGCTGCCTGACTTTTAAAGAATCAGCTGATGTGAGATGTGAATCTGGTGTATTCACTATATGGAGGTCTTCTGTGCGATATGGACTTAGAGCAGCATTTGTACCCCTATAATGGCCTGGATTACTGCATTTCTCTATTAATCGGTCTCCCTCTTACTAAACTCTCTCCTCTCCATTCCATCCTCAATGCAGCAGTCAGGATCATAGTCCTCTCCAACCGCTTCACTGATGCCTCTATCCTGTGCCAGTCATTGCACTGGTTGTCAATCTGCTATAGAGTACAACAGGGGCGTAACTACAATAAGTGCAGGGGTTGCGATCGCACCCGGGCCCTGCAGCCTAGGGGGGCCCCAAACGTCCCTTTGGCCTATACTAAAACACTAATACTATTAAAGATTTGCAATAACTGGGGGCCCCGTTAGAGCTTTCGCATCGGGGCCCCTGGGCTTGAAGTTACGCCACTGGAGTACAATATAACATTATCACTCTCACCCACAAAGTTCTTCACAGTTCTGCACCGCCCTATATCTCCTCCCTCATCTCTGTGTATCACCCTATACATGCATTCCGTTCGGCAAGTGACCTAAGACTGAAATCAGCTACAATCTGAATCTCCCACTCCCATCTCCAAGACTTCTTACGAGCTTCACCAATTCTCTGGAACGGGTTACAAAAAGCAATTCAATTAATTCCCAATAAAAACACATCTCTTTAGACTGGCCCATCACCTCACCTCACTTGTCTAACTATCTTCCCTTTTCCAAATCTGGCCTCTTGTGTCATCTGTCTGCACCTGCAGACTGTCTGTCTGTCTGTCCCCCATGCATAATATAGCACTTTATCTGTACTTGCACAGATCCCGACCGGTGACTGATTCATGAAGCATTACGTGAATCCCCTATTCATTATATTGCTGGCTGGACCATATATGATGGCACTATTTACCATTTACCTTTTGTGCCTCCCCTATTTCCTCATAGATTGTAAGCCTGCAAGCAGGGACCTCACTCATCATGTTTTTTGAATTTTTATTGCTCTGTATTGTCTCATATTGTTTGTATATGTCCCCTCTGAATTATAAAGTACTGTGGTATATGTTGGTGCTATATAAATAAAATTATTATTATTATTTTAATTATTATCCTGTCTAACCTAGTTTGGTGCCAAACAACATGTTCACGTGCATGCTTCCTGACAAAGGTGATTCCGGCAGGGCCTGTGCCCACGACTGAAGCATGGTAACGTTCACCATCTCTATAGTTTGTCCAAATCCTGGAGGGAGAGCTGGATGGTCCAACTTGCCACCCACAGGGGAGGTCTTCTATTAGGTTAATGACAAACCACCCAGACAGGTTACTACAAAGGCGCCAGGAGGATGTGTTTGCACGCCCAGTAGGGCGTCTATACCAAAGACAGGAGGGGACCCCTAGGCCAGAAGACCGCCCACTCAGTCTCCACACAGCAGCGACGGGATGCTGGACACCAAGGTATCAAAGTCAATTTACAAAACAAATATAGTACACTGTTAGCTCACACAGGGATGGTTAGGGATGTGTTTACAAGCTGCAGGGACAGGTAGCCATAGGCTTGAAGCCAAAATCCACATGACAGGTTCCCTTTAAGAAGGCACCTGTACTGACAGGTTGAGTGCCACATAATGACTTATACAGTTTGATATGGGTTCACACTCTTAATGCAGGCACCTTCCCCATTCTAGTTGCTAGGTTTGTGCTATTGCTTTCTGGTATCAGTCTCTAACATGCCTAAGGGGTTAACTTTTTTCCACTCCTCACTACTGTTAAGACCTTCCTTCCCCTTTTAACCATCCTGCTGTCCATTTGTGACAGACATTTTGCCTGTCTGTACCACCACCCAGTAGCAATTTTGAGGCACGCCCATTTTTCTGGGTTCTAACCTACTTTTATACCTGTACTTTGTCATAGCCTCTGAACAACCCCTTTAACATACAGAAAGCTTTTATCACTCATAGCTGAGAATCAACATTATTAACGTGCCATACATACACTGAAACAAAACAAATAATATCACTAACATATTTCACCATAGCATAAACATATCATTATATCTTCATTTGCATGTACTGTACTTTGTGCACATAATGTACTTTTCAGTTGCTCCATCGAAGATAATGCACACATTAGTTTCTCATTATTCTGGTAATTTTTCATTTTAGAGTCAAAGACGAGAACATAATGTTGCCCATAACTTTCACATTTGCGCGTGTGCGTAGACCTTAATCAGATTATCATGATACTTGTTCTTTCCACTGTCACCTTCCTAGTACATTTCACTTTGTTGTCTTAAGTGCCTTGGTCAAGAAGTATATTCCCTCATCAGGTTTAAGCTATAATAAGTGGATGTGAACCTGATACCTTCTTCCATAATAAGTGTGTCTGCCTCATCAGCTATTTCCGTCTCTACGGTATTGGAGTGGCATCAGATTCCTCCCCAGGGAAGAAGAATTGGAGAGCTGGAAGACGGAAAATGGCTATACAAAAAGTCTAGTAATAAAACATAAGCATGATGGAGTGATCTAAAGTATTATGTGGCCTTAAAATGAAATCTACAGATGCTCCCATCCTCATTTACAACTTGTTTTAATCAGATCCCTTTACCCCTAGGGAAATGAAGGAGCTTGGAAAATAAATAAAGCCAAAAAAGAATGAGTGGAGTTAAATTAATTTCTCCGTTCTCGGGTGTCAAAGACACTTTTGCTTGTTATTAGGTTTCCGGAATGGCAGAGAGGAGGATGGAATAAAAAAAGAAGTCCTGAGAATTAGTAGCAACAGCCAGCTGTCGTTCCATAATCGACAAGGAAACATTGGCAGTGCCATTATAGTGATCACTGGGTTTTACTGCACTGGGTTCTTCAGCACAGCAAGAGCTGCCATGTTAGAATAGCGGCAATATCATGAATGGCTGCTGCTGCCTTGGCTGGTTTTATTACCACAATTATCCAGCTCTGACTTGTGACTCCCGCTGAACTATGTCTCAACTGCAGCCCTGAGTATGGGGTATTCGGAGATTAATGGCTAATTTTACATTGCATTCTCTGCTCCTCGGAACCTATTATGTTCCTCATCATTATAAGGGGTGCTTTGTTGCTGTGCTGCCACTCTTCCTTATACCCAACGAGCCATTAGGGAGCACCTTCCTCTGAGGAAGCTTTTAAAAGTGCCATGTATTTTAGAAAAGCTTTGAGGCAGCAACATGGATGATCACATTGTCCCGGCTCTACGGAACGGGGAGGGGAGACTGCTGCTCATTGTTCTGCAAATCATAATAGGCCATTCTCTTGCTGGAAGGTTGTAAACAATGCCTGGAGATTGCATCTGGAAATACAGATACATCTATACATTCTTCTTAGAATTTTCTTTGCCCTTTAGGTAAAACACATTGATCCCTTCCGAGAGCTTATCTAGTTTTTTCTTACAGTAAAGTATAGGTTATAATAGATATCGTAATAAATAATATAATGTAAGTGTTGTCTCGTTTCATCTGGTATTGTATATGAAAGTATAAAAGAAGAAAAGTCTGTAAATGATGAAAATATATCGGCCTTCAATTTCTATGAGGTAGAAGAACTGAATAAGTCCAAATGCACAACTTATACTATTCCAACATTACTTTATGTATGGATTTACACAGATAGTCCCACAATAGGTGGGAACACAAAACAGAAAATGCACTGAAAAGACCCTTTCGTGTTCCAGCATGACTGTGTACCAGTGCACAAGACCTTAATTCACCAGCATAGAGCACTGATCTCAACCTATGTGGATGAACAAGAATTGAGATTGAAAGTCATTTCTTCTTAGCCACCATCAGTGTCTGACCTCAAAAATGTTCTTCAGATTGAATGGGCAAAAATTCCCATGGGCAAAGTGCAAAGTTTTGTAGAAAGCCAATCCGGGAAGATTGCAGCGGCAAAGTTGGGAAAACCCTATCAAACACCTTTAGTATAAACTATAATTGAATGCAAAAAGAAGAGAAAGGACAAGAGAATTTGGCACAAATATCACTAAGTATTATGAAGCACCTTCACCACTGGTATCCCGCTAAGCTGAAATTGTCACAGGTGACCCTGATGAAGGAGCTGGGACAGCACCGAAGCACATTGGGAATAAACACCATTGCATGAAGACCTTTTTCCTGAAACAGCAGCGCGGATCGTAGGAGTCCTATCACTTGGATTTCTGAATACACGCCACTTTTCATGTGGAAGTGCGAATAACCAAACAAACACATACAATGGTTGTGGGTTTACACAACTGGCCCAGGTGAGCACTTGCAATCTTAAGGGTATTAAATTTCCCCGTATGATAAGACCCGTTGCGCTCTGTTTTGTCTCTCACTTGCAGATACTACCGTAAGTATTATGAAGCACATTCACCACTGGTATCCCGCTAAGCTGAACTGAAATCATCACAGGTGCACAATCCGAGGTCCCAGCAGAAGGGTGGTGCAGAAGAGCAATATGTAAGAAACAGCAGCACTCACCGACAATGTGATCTTCGGTTTAATTAAAATAAAATGCTTCATCTAACATGTAGAGGCTGTGGAGCCAACAGTGAGGAGAGGGAGACCCGTTGAAGTTTATTTGAACAAAACAATCGTCATCCATCCCCTTGGCACCCTGCCGTCCTCTCCCTCCCCTCATTGTTGTACCCACAGCCCTAACCTGTTTGACGAATCATTTTATTTGAATTAAACTGAAGATCACATTGTCGGTGAGTGCTGCCGTTTCTTTCATATTGATAAACTATAATAGAGATAGTGAGCAAAATCCTTTTGGCGACAACCAGTATCTGACCCCACAGATGCTCTTCTGGTTGAATGAGAAAAATTTCTACAATTCCTACTCATCCCATAAAAATGAAAGCAGTTTAAATTGCAAATTAAAGGATTTGGAATGTGAAGTCATTAGAGGTAAATTAGAGGAAATGTCTTCTCAATCCAATTAGTCATTAGAGGAAATGTCTTCTCAATCCACATGTTTCCCCTTATTAAATTAGTAATACTTATACTCACCTCTGTGCCGGGAGCCTTTTCAGCACTGTCAGCACTGTCTTTACCCACAAAAAAACAATATTAAACAATGCAAATCAGAAAAAAACATGGTCATATTTCATGTCATACTTCATGTCCCTGTAATCATAAAGACCTGCACAACAAAGCTATCAGATTATTTAAATCGATAAATGGCATAAAAATGGCATGATTAATTATTTTTCTCTATACAGTTAGGGCCAGAAATATTTGGACAGTGACACAAGTTTTGTTATTTTAGCTGTTTACAAAAACATGTTCAGAAATACAACTATATATATAATATGGGCTGAAAGTGCACACTCCTAGCTGCAATATGAGAGTTTCCACATCCAAATCGGAGAAAGGGTTTAGGAATTATAGCTCTGTAATGCATAGCCTCCTCTTTTTCAAGGGACCAAAAGTAATTGGGCAATGGACTCTAAGGGCTGCAATTAACTCTGAAGGCGTCTCCCTCGTTAACCTGTAATCAATGAAGTAGTTAAAAGGTCAGAGGTGGATTCCAGGTGTGTGGTCTTGCATTTGGAAGCTGTTGCCGTGACCAGACAACATGCGGTCAAAGGAACTCTCAATTGAGGTGAAGCAGAACATCCTGAGGCTGAAAAAAAAGAAAAAATCCATCAGAGAGATAGCAGATATGCTTGGAGTAGCAAAATCAACAGTTGGGTACATTCTGAGAAAAAAGGAATTGACTGGTGAGCTTGGGAACTCTAAAAGGCCTGGGCGTCCACGGATGACAACAGTGGTGGATGATCGCCGCATATTTTATTTGGTGAAGAAGAACCCGTTCACAACATCAACTGAAGTCCAGAACACTCTCAGTGAAGTAGGTGTATCTGTCTCTAAGTCAACAGTAAAGAGAAGACTCCATGACAGTAAATACAAAGGGTTCACATCTAGATGCAAACCATTCATCAATTCCAAAAATAGACAGGCCAGAGTTAAATTTGCTGAAAAACACCTCAAGAAGCCAGCTCAGTTCTGGAAAAGTATTCTATGGACAGATGAGACAAAGATCAACCTGTACCAGAATGATGGGAAGAAAAAAGTTTGGAGAAGAAAGGGAACGGCACATGATCCAAGGCACACACAATCCTCTGTAAAACATGGTGGAGGCAACGTGATGGCATGGGCATGCATGGCTTTCAATGGCACTGGGTCACTTGTGTTTATTGATGACATAACAGCAGACAAGAGTAGCCGGACGAATTCTGAAGTGTACCGGGATATACTTTCAGCCCAGATTCAGCCAAATGCTGCAAAGTTGATTGGACGGCGCTTCATAGTACAGATGGACAATGACCCCAAGCATAAAGCCAAAGCTACCCAGGAGTTCATGAGTGCAAAAAAGTGGAACATTCTGCAATGGCCAAGTCAATCACCAGATCTTAACCCAATTGAGCATGCATTTCACTTGCTCAAATCCAGACTTAAGACGGAAAGACCCACAAACAAGCAAGACCTGAAGACTGCGGCTGTAAAGGCCTGGCAAAGCATTAAGAAGGAGGAAACCCAGCGTTTGGTGATGTCCATGGGTTCCAGACTTAAGGCAGTGATTGCCTCCAAAGGATTCGCAACAAAATATTGAAAGTAAAAATATTTTGTTTTGGGTTATGTTTATTTGTCAAATTACTTTTGACCTCCTAAAATGTGGAGTGTTTGTAAAGAAATGTGTACAATTCCTACATTTTCTATCAGATATTTTTGTTCAACCCTTCAAATTAAACGTTACAATCTGCACTTGAATTCTGTTGTAGAGGTTTCATTTCAAATCCAATGTGGTGGCATGCAGAGCCCAACTCGCGAAAATTGTGTCACTGTCCAAATATTTCTGGCCCTTACTGTATAATCCATAAAAACTGTAATAAAAATGTAACGCTGAGGCCATGGTCTCACGTATCATAAATAATGTGTCTTTATCTACTGCTTTTTTTCTGCACGTTTTCTGCAGATGTCCACACCACACTATACAATAACAATCTTCTTGGATCTCCCCAAAGTACTAGATGACGGGAACACATGACAGTAGGAATGGGGGAACGCTCAATTCTTGGAGTTTTATTATCTATATTTATATTGATTGTAGTAGGCCAAGTGTTTTCCCTTTATGAAATAGGAGTCTATGTGCTTGGCTTCTTATTAATGTTAGGAAGGAAGAGTTTAGGAATATATAACTAACTGTATAACTGTCTTTTCCTCTTTGTCCTACCACAAGAGATAGAAAAAAGAATTTCATGCCACCACTTCTCCTTTTTTCTTTGTTTTACTGTGAAATTGCATACTTGATAACTTGCTTGACTGCTTACACTTTTTAGGTTAACTTTTTGTATCATTCTATTTTTTGCTTGTAACTTTCCTTTGTACGAGGTATCATATAATTTAAATATTAAAAATGTAAAATTTTAAAACAAAAAAAAAACAAGTTGATTGGCATTGTTGGCATGAACCTTCTAAGCCCAAGAGAGGGCAATCCTTCAGTCATGCTTCCCTAGCAGTTTCCTCCACAGGGTTTTTTCCTCTCCTACAGTAAGTGCTGAAGGATGACTGTTTGTTAGTTGGGGTTTTAGTGTCTTTGTATACAATTTTAGCCTGGTTTTATTTAACCCCTCACCAACATTGGACGTACTGGGCATGTCCTGGCTGTCAGTGCCTTAATGAACAAGGAGGACGTACCCAGCTGTCACTGCCAGGTCTCCAGCTTATATATGAGTCAAGACTGATTTCTCAACTCATTGTAACAGTGCATGTTCAATATACCTGTGATTGTTGCAATGATCTCCATAGCAAGATCAGCTTGACTTATAGTCTCATGGTAATATTCCAACACTGCTTGCTGTCAATCTACTTGTACCCAACTCATTGTAACAGTGCATGTTCAATATACCTGTGATTGTTGCAATGATCTCCATAGCAAGATCAGCTTGACTTATAGTCTCATGGTAATATTCCAACACTGCTTGCTGTCAATCTACTTGTACCCAACTCATTGTAACAGTGCATGTTCAATATACCTGTGATTGTTGCAATGATCTCCATAGCAAGATCAGCTTGACTTATAGTCTCATGGTAATATTCCAACACTGCTTGCTGTCAATCTACTTGTACCCAACTCATTGTAACAGTGCATGTTCAATATACCTGTGATTGTTGCAATGATCTCCATAGCAAGATCAGCTTGACTTATAGTCTCATGGTAATATTCCAACACTGCACTTATTGTAAAGTTTCCTGTGTCATCTCTATGCATTACATTCCTCACTCACCAGTATATGACAATTTGGCAGATTGTAATAGTTATCTTGTTGGAGGTGTTATAGTGTGGAGGGAGTCTTGCCCTTTCATCCTCTTGCACCCCTGCTGTTCCTTGTAGCTGCTAATTACCTGATACCATGTTTCCTCCCACAAGCCCCCTCACCTGATTGTGATAGTGTCTCCTATAAATTTAGCTCATTCTTAAGGGGTACACGTGTGGGGGGTCAGACACGTGTGGCATCTCATGCAAAGTGGCATTGAATGCTAAGTGGATGCAGTTATTTCATGGCAGTTAGTCAGGGCAGAAGTCAGGTAAGCCACTCTATTTAACAGGGAGAGGAAAAAAAAAACCTCTTTTCCTTTCCCTATCACCATGTCCTTTACTTCACCATCTATTGTTCTATGCGCTCTTGCTGGAAGACAATGACATAGAGGGACACTCAAACACTGTGTATAACTCCATTCACTACTAATCTTTACCATGTCTTGTATTTCACTGTTCGTTTTCTTATGTGCTCTCGCCACCAATTTTTATCACCCCATCCCCCCTCCATCACCACTCATTCACATCAGCCCCTCTCTCCTGCCCTACTCTATGTACAGCTCCCATGCTATCTTCAGTTTACTGAAGACTCTCAGCCCATCATATTCCAAAGCTTGTCATAATAAATCATGTCCTAATCCCAAAAACTATCTGCTCTTCCTCTTTTTACTGCTGCTCCTCTCAGGTGATATCTCTCCCAACCCTGGTCCGCCATCTGCTAACTTCAACCCCTCTCCCACCTCACACAGAAACCTCACTAACCTTATTAATATTACCTGCACACCTTCACCTCCCTCTTTTAATTGCGCTCTCTGGAATCCACGATCTGTATGCAACAAACTTCCCTTCATTCACAATTACTTCCTTTCCAACTCTCTTAACCTGCTGGCCCTCACAGAAACCTGGATCCAGGATTCAGACACTGCTTCCCCTGCTGCTATTTCTTACGGCGGCTTACACTTCTCTCACTCCCCTAGACCTGGGAACAGACGTGGCGGTGGAGTCGGCCTCCTCCTGTCCCCACAATGTACTTTCCAGGTCATTCCTCCAGCCCCATCACTCTCATTCCCTTCTTTTGAGGTCCATACCATTAGGCTATTCCATCCCCTCCCCCTCAAAGTAGCAGTGGTATACCGCCCCCCAGGGTCACCCACCCAGTTCCTCGACCATTTCTCCGCTTGGCTCCCGCATTTCATGTCCTCAGATTTACCAACCCTTATTCTGGGAGACTTTAACATTCCCATAAACAGCCCCATCTCCCCATCTGCATCCCAGCTCCTATCTCTAACTACCTCTCTTGGCCTATCACAGCTCTCAACCTCTAAGACACACGAAAACGGTAACACCCTTGACCTTGTCTTTACCCGGCTCTGCTCATCCTCCCCATTGGATAACTCAACTCTACTCTCTGACCACAACATTCTTTCCTTCTCACTCACTAACCCTCGGCCAACACAGCCCAAGCCTACCTATCACACATCCAGAAATCTACAGGCCATTAACCCTCAAGCACTCACAGACTCCCTCATCTCATCTCTGTCCCCAATCTCTTCAATCTCTTCTCCAGATCAGGCAGTAAATCACTACAATGACTCTCTCAGAAGCTCCCTGGACCAAGTAGCGCCCCTCACCCGCAGAACCTCCAAACAGAGAACAAAACAGCCCTGGCTCACATCACAAACCCGATTCCTCCAGCGATGCTCCAGGAGTGCTGAACGCCTATGGAGGAAAACTCGCTCACCAGGAGACTTTATCCACTATAAATTCATGCTCAAAACCTACAACTCTGCCCTTCACCTTGCCAAACAGACCTACTTCACCACCCTGGTCTCCTCACTATCCAACAATCCAAAAAAACTCTTTGACACCTTTCACTCTCTCCTCAGTCCTAAAGTGCAGGCCCCCATCACCGACCTCTCTGCTGATGACCTGGCTTCCTACTTCATGGATAAAATAGACAACATCCGCCAGGAAATCAGCTCTCAGCCTCCAAGCACTGCCACCCCCATTCTTCCTCACATCCCCTCCGGTTCACTTTCCACATTTGACCCAATCACAGAAGAAGAAGTCTCCAGGCTCCTTTCTTCCTCTCGTCCCACAACATGCACTACTGACCCCATTCCCTCACACCTGCTCCAATCCCTCTCTCCAGTCGTCACCACTCATCTAACCAAAATCTTCAATCTCTCCCTCTCTTCTGGCATCTTCCCCTCCTCCTTCAAACACTCGATCATTACTCCATTATTAAAGAAAACCACTCTCGACCCAACCTGCACAAATAACTACAGACCAGTCTCCAATCTCCCCTTCATCTCTAAACTCTTGGAGCGCCTGGTCTATTCCCGCCTCACCCGTTACCTCTCTGCTCACTCTCTTCTAGATCCATTACAGTCTGGTTTCCGCCCCCTTCACTCCACAGAAACTGCCCTCATCAAAGTGACCAATGACCTTCTGACAGCAAAACGTAATGGTGACCACTCTCTGCTTATTCTCCTTGATCTCTCTGCAGCTTTTGACACTGTCGACCATCAGCTCCTACTCTCTATGCTGCACTCCATTGGCATAAAGGACACTGCTCTCTCCTGGCTCCCCTCCTATCTTTCTGACCGCTCTTTCAGTGTATCTTTTGCTGGCTCCACTTCCCCCCCTCTTCCCCTCACTATTGGGGTCCCTCAGGGTTCAGTCCTTGGCCCTCTCCTCTTCTCTCTCTACACGGCCCCGATTGGACAGGCCATCAGCAGATTTGGCTTCCAGTACCATCTTTATGCTGATGACACTCAACTATACACTTCAGCCCCTGACCTTACCCCTGCGGTAGTAAAGAACACCAATGACTGTCTAGCTGCAGTTTCCAATATCATGTCCACTCTCTATCTGAAACTAAACCTTTCCAAAACTGAACTTCTTCTGCTCCCCCCATCCACTAACCTCCCTAAATCGGACATCTCTCTCTCGGTGTGCGGCACCACGATAACGCCTAGACAGCAGGCTCGCTGTCTGGGTGTTATATTTGACACCGATCTCTCCTTCTCCTCCCACACGCAATCTCTCGTCCGCTCCTGTCGCTTACACCTGAAGAATATCTCTAGAGTCCGCCCCTTTCTCACCCTGGAAACAACAAAAACCCTCACAGTGGCCCTAATCCATTCCCGCCTTGACTATTGCAACTCTCTATTAAGCGGCCTCCCCCTCACCAGACTTTCTCCTCTCCAGTCCATCCTTAATGCAGCAGCCAGGATCACCCATCTGGCCAATCGTTACTCAGATGCCTCTGCTCTGTGCCAGTCATTGCACTGGCTGCCCGTATATTACAGGATCAAATTCAAATTGCTTGTTCTTACCCACAAAGCTCTTCACAGTGCAGCTCCCCCCTACCTCTCCTCCCTCATCTCTGTCTATCACCCCACCCGCTCTCTACGTTCCTCAAATGACCTTCAACTAACATCTGCACTAATCCGATCCTCCCACTCCCGGCTCCAAGACTTTTCCAGAGCTGCACCAAACCTCTGGAATGCTTTACCCAAAGAAATCAGGACTATCCACAACTTGCATGGCTTCAGACGATCCCTAAAGACGCATCTTTTTAAGGCGGCCTATCATACTCCCTAACATGTCCATTGTACTGTAGACAGTGAATGGGCTATCCTCTGGACATTATTCTTCTACAAACTCCACCAAACCATAAAGGTCTACACAGACTGATGACCATTCATGTAAGCTTAGCCCTATACCCCATTTCCTCAAGATGCCTGGACCACCAGTGCAATAAGCCCCGACACCTTGTACAACCCCTATCCCGTTGTAGATTGTAAGCTCTTTTGAGCAGGGTCACCTTCATTTCTTGCTTTATTTATTGTATTTTATTTTTTTTTTTCACATTGATTCTATGCCTATTGTTTTTGTATCCAATGATTGTACTTTATTTGTTCTCTATTGTAATTACTTACTGTATATTTTCTGTACGCTAACCCTACATTGTAAAGCGCTGCGGAATATGTTGGCGCTATATAAATAAAGCTTTATTATTATTATTATTATTATTTCTCAGTGCCAGAAGCTGTGCCTGGACCACTATGGGCAGCTTGATCCTATAAATGCCGTGATCAATAGCGATCACAACATTTTGGTGGCTGGGAGAGGAGCACTCTTCTTTCCCAGGCAATCAGGACACTTCTGACGTGATCACTGCCATCATAACCCTAGGTCGTTGTCATAATGACCCCCCAGGTCACCGAGCTACGGAAAGCCTCACACACCAACGAGTGTAGCACTGAAATAATCTGTTTTAATGCTATTGTATTGCAATGGATTCTTTGAGTGAACAGAGTGATAAAAATTAATATCCGATAAAGAAACTACCGTCAGTAAAAACGTTAAAGATGACCTCTCACCCTCCTGGTGCTATGCTAACTGAATGCAGTACTGAATGCAGGGTGTCTGCTGCATTCAGGGAAGGTATTATGGTTTGTAATCACTGCACACGTACAATGTCAGGTATGCTTAAGGTGAAAGTTTATTACACAGTGCTGAGTGAAGCGACAGGCAAGTTAGATGTTTCGGCCAAAACATTGGCCTTGTTCACATTGTCGCCCTTATGGTTGCTTCAGATTGTGCGGCAGGATATAAGCATATATCCTGCCAGACATTCCCCTCAGAACATCAAAAGAACGGGTATATATATCACCCAAAGCTGGCTTCACCACATGAACATAAAAACAACCCTGTTCTAGCTGTTTATTCCGAAGCAACCATAAGGGCGACAATGTGAGCAAGGCCAATGTTTTGGCCAAAATGTCTAACTTGCCTGTGGCTTCATTCAGCACTGTATAATAAACTTTCACCTTAAGCATACCGGACATTGTATGTGTGCAGTGATTACAAACAATATTGTCTACGGAACCTTTGGCTCCCTTCACTGGCACCGTAAAACATTCAACACTGTTGAGTGCTAGCCTTCATTTCTTTGCATTCAGGGAAGGGGTCCCCCATTTCTCTAGCCCCCCTGTAAGTTGTAAAAAAGACTTTGTAAAGTGTACAGATAAGGAGTCCATAGGGATTTACTCAGTAACGAGTCATCGCTGTTGCTGGTGTCCTCCCCGCCTCCAGCCCTCTCTTGTTCAGTCTCCAGTATGTGTCATCGCTGTTGTATGGTGTACTCCCCGCCTCCAGCCCTTAGTGATGACACATACAGGAGGCTAAACAAGAGAAGGCTGGAGGAGGGGAGGACACCATACAACAGCGATGACTCATTACTGAGTAAATCCCTATGGACTCCTTATCTGTACACTTTAGAAAGTCTTTTTTACAACTTACAGGGGGGCTAGAGACATGGGGAACCCCTTCCCTGAATGCAGCAGACACGCTGCATGCAGTGCTGCATTCAGTAAGCATAGCACCAGGGGGGTGACAGGCCCTCTTTATGTGAAAAAAATGTAAAATTGTAAAAAAAACAATACAAAATATACTGCAGCAAAATGAAAAAGATATGATATATATATATATATATATATATATATATATACATATATATATATATATATATATATATATATATATATATATATCATATCTTTTTCATTTTCTTTTTACTTTTTTAAAGTATATACACACTTTAAAAAATAAACAAACAAAAGTGTTTTGGTATCACTGTGTCCAGAATGACCCCATCTATAAAACTGTCAACCTACTGTACCCCATTTCAGTGTACATCGTAAAAAAGTGGCACTAACGCTATGCTTTTTCATCATATCACCAAAATAAGTGGAATTGTGGCGCCCCTCTGGCAAGGCGCCACAGAGAGATATTACATTTTACAAATATATGTGTTCCTCTGTGAGTTGTGGGTTTAGGGTTTAACCTATGGAGTCTGTTTTCACACACAACACACTGGACTACGCCACCTTAGTATAGAGGGACTGATTATTCAGTAGGTCCAAAAGGGGGTGGAACCTAAGTTAGTGTAGAAAGAGTTGAGTGACAGTTAGTTCAGACAGTGCTGGGAAGGCAGTCAGGGAGGACGCGCCTGACAGCACCACTGACAGGAGGGACCCCCTTCTTTAAGAGGGGGCCCAGGACAGAAGGAAACGGACCAGAACCGGTTAGAGCAGGCTGGTAACATTTGGGGAACACCGGCGACACGGAAGCCGAGGCGGTCAGCAGTTTATCTCTGGCCACAAACTGACGAGCTGCGGGCCCATAATCACCGGGTAGCCGTTAGCACTACAAGAAGGTACCTCACCCCTCAGGCCAAAAATAGGTCCTAGATTACAGGAGTTTAGCAGATAGAAAACAAGCAGTGTCAGAGGTTAGGAGCGCTAAAGAAACCATGGATCCACTTGAGAAAGACGCAACTGTGCGTCGAAACGCGTTGTGGCATACTGGACCCCTGCTGTTCGTGTAATAAAGTATTGGTAATATAATTAACAATCCATGGTTTCTTTAGCACTCCTAACCTCTGACACCGCTTGTTTTCTATCTGCTAATCTCTTTCTCCCTTGTTGGGAGTGCCGTGTGTGAGCTGCTCTAAGATCCACAGGACTTGGCATTACGTCATAAAGACCCACCCCTGAATGATCAACTGATACACAGTGTGGAGCTTGGACAGAAGCCATTGCATCGAGTCTGCCTCTTCGGGTGGAGGAGTGAAGGAGCTCACCTCCATCTCCGGAGGAACTAAGGAGCCGACCCTCAGACCCTGAGTATCAAAGGAGAAATGAACATTGGACCTTGTCACACGGTGACCCACATTAAGTCATCAGTCTGGTTGTGCGGGTTTTGCACAACCAGTTAAGGTTAGTGCACACATAGTAAAACCGCTTATTAATTTCCTCCAGTTGCAGTGTGGCACAATATCTGTTTTTTTCTTTCTAGATTACAGGAGTGTGAGTCCGGATTCTGGTGGCAGGAGGATTTGCCTGGTGTCGCTTCCGTCCGTACCGGTAAAGGAGAAACCCGTGCTTCACTGTATAAGACCAGGGGACTGGTGGGAGAGTTCTGCAAGGGTTGTTAAATAGTGAGAAGAAAAGATTAGACCCTGAAAGACTTGAGAAGGAAGATCTGGAGACTCCATAGGTGGACCCTGAACTGGTAACAATCACCCGTTAAACCAGACTGTACCGTGTTTCACCTGACATCTGCCGGTACACAGTAAAGTGGAGTTCGAGTTGAACTGGTCTCTGTCATTGCTCTCGCCGCTGCCCGGAGGGCTTCAGCAGAACCAGCATCTCACTGGAGGGGTAAGAACTACCACTACTCCCCTTATCCCCCTCATCATTCTCCATCACCGCTGCCCTGAGGTAAAATCTCCTCCTGTGGGGAGCTGGACCACACTAAGCTGCACCCATCATCACTTCAGCGGCCGGCCTGCAGCGCCGGTACCCAAATTACCGGGATCCACAGGTGGCATCACATACTCTCTTTATCCCCTGTAAATAACCCTCCCCATCTAACAAATGACAGCCAGGGCACAGAACCGGGAACCCGACCACCCGTGATTCCCAAATTAAAACCATCAGACCCAGGTTCCACTATCCAAGTACCCCTTGCCCTAGGCTCATCATTTTCTGGTGTCACGAACAGGATATGAACCAGCCTGGTAATACCAGGTAAAGTGTGCCTAAAGACTTTATTGACTGTGTACTGTGTATGACAAAGTAGAGCCGCCATTACATCACCTCACAATTTAAACTGCGTCACTACAGCAGGAGAAAAGAGCGGGAAGATAAGCCCCGCCCCTCCGCTCTGGCGAGGAGTGACGAAGTGTAGTGGTTGGCTCCCAAAAAGCCCGAAGGACTCGCCTTTAGGATTCTCGTGGTGGGCAGGCCTAAAGATGTAAAAGAACTATGTGCTGGCCTAGGGGCATGCCTCGGTCCCTCAGCATACATGGGCCATTCAAGAGGTGCCGTGCCAAAATGTCTCCCCGACCCCCTTGCTAACAAACAACGAAGGGGGTGGGTCGAGGGCCAGCCCACACTAGTTTGGGACTATAAAAATTACGCAGAGTGCGGCCGGAGGACAAAAAGAGATTCCTGGTCAGGCTCCGGACCCATCACCCATGGGCGACTTGGAAAAGATGGCAGACCTAATGATCTGGTCAGAGAAGTCGAAAATAGAGAGCTGAATGTGCTGCCCCGAGATTTCCAACCCCAGAAACTGAGGGTGGGAATGTTGAGTTTTGGGTAGCAGCGGTGCGAGAACTGCGTGTGCGACTTTAGGAGACCATGGAGTGGACTGTCCAATGTTGGAATACTGAGATGATCCTGGAGCTGAGCCGTAGAATGGGACGACGACAAGAGCCGGAGTCAAATCTGAGATTGGTGGCTGCGGTAGAACAAAAAATTGAGCCCCGTACTGATGAGGCTGAAACTAAAGGAGGAGTAATAAGCAGTGAGGGGCCCCATGAGTTATGGTGGGCCAACCACTTGGGACAGCGACAGGACCGGATCAATAAGAAGATGCGGCGGCAAGTATCCTGTCCTACTACAGTAACATCATATCCCCGGGCACCTGTTGAAAGGTCCATATTCCTGCCGAACATTGAACACCACTTTCCACAAAGCCACTCGGAGCATGATCTATATGGAGGTGAAAAGATCATCTATCAACGCCATGCAGGTCCCCAGGGGTGGTATACGATCTGGGTTAGCAGAGGCAAGGAGTGATGAACAGTCCTGGTATCGTATATCAATGTAAATAGTTGAGTTTAATGCCTTTTCTTTTGCAGCACTATTAAAGTGTATACTGTCTTATTGTGTGCTAGTATATGAAACGGGTATAGAGCAGGTAAAATCCGGTACACAATAGTAAAGAGGGTGGAAAGGGCATAAGGAGCTGTGCAGGGAGAGTAAAATCTTTGCCAACCCAGTGACCCTAAGGCCATGGAGGATAGAAAAAGATTCCAGTGGCCCCTGTAAAACTCTAGTGAACTCCACACCCATTTCAGGTAGTGCTTGAAAATAATGATGGCCAAACAATTAATTGACAGTTTGGTCACAATGTGGTGATTTTCACTTATTGGTGTACTCACTTTTTTGCCAGTGGTTTAGACGCTAATGATTGTGTGTTGAGTTATTTAGAGCGAAAACCAAATTTACACTGTTATACAAGCTGCACACTGATTACTTCACATTGTATCAAAGTGTCAGATCTTCAGTGGTGTGCCAAGAAAAGATATCATAAAACATTTGCAAAACTTTGAGAGGTGTACTCACTTTTGTGATATACTGTACGTAGAATACAATGAACCCATATTAAACCAATGTATAATCTGCATGCATAGTCTGTTTCGGAGATCTGCAAGCATAGAGTTAATAATTGCATCCCTGCTCTTAATCATTTAGCCGAGAACCTGATGTTACCTTTTGTGCTAAACCCATTTAAGCATTTAAAGCTTTATTCTTAAGGGAACAGAAGACGAGCACTAAAAGGCTTGCATCGTTCAAGGTTTCTAATTCCTCTAGCGTGTCAGACATTGACTACTCCAATAGGTGTCTCTGTTCTCCATTCTCTACCGGTAATGTTCATGTGTTATCCCCTGCAGGATAAGATCAGTGGCTGCAGAATAATAAGCACACCTCCATGTACACGGGTAGACAGAAATGACTTAGCTCTTCTATAAGTCTCTGTGCAACGTACAAATGAACCCTATCCCTTCTCAGGTTCCTTCTCTTGCATCTCTCCCCTTCCATATACTGCCATTCTCATCCAAGAAGATTATCTTCTGTCCATCTTGCTAGATACAGTTGATGAGGCTTTTCATTTAGCTGGCAGGATGCCCAGACTTGGGTCGACAAGCCTTGAACACCACCACCTCGATCACTGCACCCACCCCTCCTTTCTTATAATCTTTCACCCGATATGTGCCATTCACTGAGTCTCAACCTCAGCCGGCATTTTGTAATTAGGGCGATAGAAAAAGTGCAAATCAATATCATTTTAAAAGAAAGAGATGGAAGCAAATAAAATAAAGATTAAATGGGAAAATAGTGTAAAGTCTTGCTGGCGAGCTGCAGGCAGGTGGAACATTTACAGATTTGAACACAAAAACACAGCCGTTCTCTCGGAGCTGTTTACATTACAACTTGTAGGCAGAAATGTAAGGTTTTCCCTTTTTTTCTAAGCCGCTGTACAGTAGGGAGTTTATGTTCCACTGCATTAAACACAGCGATTGTGAGAATACGGGAATTAATGCCTCTATTGTTTCCAATGTTTGTTTCATAATTCTTGATAATATTCTGGTTACCGTTGAATGTTCCTTTTATCTACATGCTGGGCGAATGTTTGTAATATTGGATTTGCTATAGATGAGAAAGTTTGTTTTGTATTGCAATGGAAGACAAGGTAATGTGAAATAAATATATGCAGAGCATTAGTTATTATAGATCCGTGGTGTACTGATTTCTATGAGCTCATACTTCACATTATAAGCAAATTCACAACTAGTTTGGTTCTTATTTATGGAAAAAACTCTACTATATTACAATGGTAAAGTAATTTTTCCTAGAAAGCTTAATAATTGAAGCTCTTGCCCTCAACCCATATCTTTATTTGGGCCCTTGACATATCAGAGGTAGTGATGAGCGAGCATTATTATTCTCGGGTGCTCAGTACTTGTAACTAGCTGTTGGATGGTTTCGTTGACTAAGGCAATTCTTGCCGAAACGAGTCAGAACAACGTGCCTGTACCCATCTTGCGGAGAGATTGACTTTTTAAAGGATTTACAATAAAAACTTACATTTTTTACATTTTTCTCCTTTGGACGCTGGAATTTCCCTTTCTTCAATTTGTCTCAGAAGCAGTTGGTTGCTTGGACGAGTTTGACTCGTGTATCAAGTATATTGGAAGTGAATGGGGAACCCGAGCATTTTTCCGTTCACCTGGTCCCCATACTGCACCTGCCATTGTCAAGCAGTTTTTGTCTGCCGCACCAGTATTTCATGGAGCATACTGAAGGTTACTTCGCAATACAAGTCTACGGGAGCATCGCTCTAGATCTCATAGACCTGTATTGAGGGCTTGTAATGTATCTTCTTACTTATGGCCAGTAAGACATTACGTGGACAAGATGGCACCAAAAAAGATGAAAACACCAGAGGGTGAGCATAAAACCTAGGGCACAATACCAGCACTGAAAAAAGACACTTAATAGGGGCTTTAAGAACTTTAAATCTGGCCTCATATAGACACAAATAATTTCCATCTCTTGTCAGAGTATAGCAAAATTATATTATTTTTCCCAGCGCTGGCCACTTCTTGCACTTATTTCAGAAGAGGGAATTTTAAGAGATGACAAATTTGAATGTACAATAAATACTAATAGACCAATCCATAAGAAATAATATGAAGGATTTGACTCCCAAGCCAGCTCCAGAGGAGATTTTCTCCTTCATGATTCTTAAGACTCAGTTGTATTAGAGTTAGAGATGAGCGAGCACTAAAATGCTCGGGTGCTCGATGCTCTGGCCGAGCATCCCAAGATACTCGTGTACTCGGCCAGAGCACCGAGCCCAATGTAAGTCAATTAGTGACAGGCTCCGCCCACAGACTTCCGTCTATAAAACGTGTATTTCTGGAAAAGGGAGGGAGGGCGGGCTTTTCCAAATCGCCGCAGCATACAACACCTTGCTGTGCTCCCCAGAGGGACCCTAATAATCAATCTGCTCTCTGGGAGGTGCCAGCTCACTGTGTGCACTGAAGGGAGCTGTGTATTTGAGTCAGATCGATAATTATTAATGAGGAGTCCGAGCATCTCGGCGGTACTTGGTGCTTGCCGAGCATCCCGAGTACCAGGATACTCGTGCGAATAACGAGTAGCACCGAGCATGCTCGCTCATCACTAATTAGAGTTCATTATAGATTTAGCGCCTGAGCCCACAGGTAATCCAATGATACCCTAGTGCCTAACATGCACCTACATGTATCCCACTAGGTTTTCACAGGAATACAATGAGTTCCTAAACATAGCATTTTTACCAACATACATTATGCTACAGCTTTTCTCTTTCGTTTGCTTTAGTTTGTTGTACCTTGTACATACAGTTCATGACTTCCCCTTTTTTGGCCTAAGTATTTAGTCTATATAGCTTTCTTTGGGTAAGTGTTGGTCTGTTGGTCTGCAATTTAGCATACATCAAGACGACCACTGCCACTTCAGGAAGACAAATAGAGGTCAACATGACCTTGTAAAATGACCAATATAATTAGACACATTCGAATGACCTTGTCATTGTTCCAAGTTCATGATCATGAAGGCTAAAACACTTGGGCATTGATTCTTCAAGACCAGCGACCTTCCCTTTGGTCTTGATGAAGGGTTGTTGGAGAATTAGACACTTCCGCTTTTTGAAAACACATACACCAGGAGTGTCTCACGAGTAGTGTGCGCCTCTGTCCGATATGACACAAAGGCTACTCAAGTAAGATTTCTAGCTTAACACTAGAAGTCCTAGAGATGGGTCATTTAATATTTCTACCTTTGGAACCCAGAGACGAGTCGAATGACCTGAAGGATTTTAGGCCACATTTACAAATGAAAGGATGCTAATTGGAGCCATCCGAGTTGTCGGTTTGGACTAAGGGTCATTTGACCCTCTTTCGGGACTTCAGGGGGGAGCTCGAAATTTCTGGGACTTCTAGTGTTAAGGAAAACAACAACTCATCATGAACTAGACGAGCTGTTTGTGTCATTTCCTCTCAGTGTTCCTGTACCGGTCTAAGTCCGCCCATTTGGTTGGAGCTGGGAGAAACTTTCATCATAATGCCAAAAAAGTTTTTGGCAAAATTGCTATGATGGTTTGGGGTCGCTTTGGTATAAGCACACCAAGCAAACCAGTATTTTTATATATGTCATGTAATATATGCCATCCCATTCTTATACATATTTCCATTACTTTACAATTTTCCAAACAGCTCATGATGGCTTTTTTCATAATATGAACATCAGAACAAATAATTCAATCTTCTGCCTTCAGTACTTCAGTAAGTGAGACATCACATGAAAAGCAAAATATTTCCCGACAGAGTGAAGAAAAAAAACAGCTTAGCGTTAACAACTTACTGAAAAAAACTAAAATTTACTGCAGAAGTGGAACTTTACAAAAGACTTTTAAATTATTGTGTGTCCTCGGAATCTCAGACAGAAAGAGGTTAATTAATATACTATCACATACTGTTCTGGCTGTGACCTATACGCTTAGCTGCTGCCTGTCATTCTTTTCTTAGCCCCAAATGAAGGGCTACTGGCTATATTGAGCAGCCTTTCATCTCTATTGCTTTTGATTCAAAATGATTGCTGCTTCTTTAATGTTTCAATAATTTTTATGCCTTTAATACTACAGAAGTGCTCCCCCCCAAACCGCGAATCAAACAGCCAAAGCATCTTTACCATTGGAAGATGCAGTGCAGACTATAAATTTTGCATTACTTTGCCTTTTTAAGTATAGAAATAACCCGTAATAAATTATTCAAATAAAATGTAAGATACAACAAATGTTTATAAATGTTTATAAAGAGGTCCTCTGAAAGGAAGACTTCACTTCCTATTAGTGATGGCTGAGATCATCCCCCCACCGCCCTCTGTAGGGATGTTTTATAGTCCAATCCATGGGCCATGGTTTTCTTGTCTTACCACCTTTAGAGATAACATCTAAGAAAATAGCACTGCTTTCCCCCAATCAGCAACTGCATTGTGTTCAAGATTTGCTCTCCATTAGGCTTTAAATGCTCACATTAGGCATGTCCTTGCTTGAACTGTTCTCCACTTCTTTTTCCAAATGCACTTTGTGATTTTCCCAGAAGGGTGAGTTAAAACTTGTTTATTAAAATGTAAATGAGTCAAGAGAGATAGAAACGTTATGAGAAAAAAAGAATAACAGAGGAAATGAAGAATGATAGAGGAAAGCGAGATGTGGGGATCCACAGGAACGATGAGTGGCAGCTATTGACATATTAAATAGTACATAAAGCTAGAAGCATAGACAGTACGAGTCATAAAAGATGGCAAAGACCAATCGTTATTGTCAATGATGATGAGTACAAGACGTATAAGTTTGAATGTTGGAATCCCAGGTTTTTCAATAGTTTCAGTTCATCTATTACAAGTGTCAATGCTTGTTTCCATCAGAGGTGGTCTACTAAGGAGAGCAAGGTTCAGTTACTGTCTAAATTATTACATCTTTTAATATGAACTGGCAATAAAAGTTGTTTCCAATTATCAAAACCATTTGCACTCGATCATAAATCAAACTCGGCTGGGTATATGGGCTGCACGTAGAAAAAAAAAAGAATTTGCAGGGCTGCCTTCTGTGTAGAATTAAGCAACATTTTTAGTGATTCCATATATATAATGAATTAGACAAGAATTAGACAAGAATTATTATAATGTACCTGGTCATCTCACATCACTGCTGTCTGATAATCATCTAATCTCCATCTTCATCTTCCCACAGCTATGTTCCTTGCTGAAATATTCTCCATACTCCTGAATACTGACTCAATATGTTTCCCTTCTGCATTTCTGTCTAAACTGATATGTTTCTTGCTGAAATATTCTCCATATTCCTGCATACTGACTGAATCCTCCTCCCCCCTGCATCTCTATCTAAACTAGTCTGACTTCCTTGTACTCAGCTTTTTCCATGCTTCTGTGAGGTGCATATTATTTTTACCTGATATGACTGATTTGCTACCCAACTTTTAAATTATCTGCACTATTCCTCCTGTTTAGATCATTGTGCATATTTGCTACGGGTCACTCCACCCTTCCTCAATACTTTATGACCTTTGCTTATGTCTATGTGTTTTTGCATCTAGTCTCAAGATGCTCCTCCCCCTTTGTTACACCTGATAGCATTTGGATGTGAATATATTGCAATGCTCAAGTCTGATAAGACTTTAGTCTGATCAATGTATCATTCTAAGTGCTGCATTACAATAAAATGTAATGCATTTTGAATGGAATTGACTGGAAGGTAATGGGATAGAAAGCAACTTTAAACAATGTTTCTGCTTCTTTTCACATTAACCTCTATACCACTTCATTTCTTACTAAGGCTAGGGTCACACTTGCGTTGTGGTCCTAGCCTAACGGATTGCACTTAAAACTTAGTACTTTTCCCAGAAACGCATAGCGTTAACGCTATGCGCTGTGGGAGAACGCTGCCCCTAGTTACCCGATGCTTACCTTCCCAACCAGCCACACACAAAGCTGCTGGGAGGGCGTTTTACAACAACACACAGAAAATTCTGTCTGCAACGTGTCCTGTGCACTCTGCTAAAGCGCACTCCCAGCAGCTTTGTGACTCCCTACTCAGCAGTCCCGGTGACCGAGTACCCCATCCCTTAGCTCTGGTTGAATCACAGGCGGCAGGGAGTCTTGATGCACCCCTGTTGGCCTGTTGGTGCAGTACCCGTCTGTGGTGTCCCGACCAGTGGGGCACCACAGATAAGATACTTAAATAAGATCCCTTAGGCTATGTGCCAATGCTGCACTAGTGATGCCAAATTTTCTACACTAAATCTGAATCCGCTTTTTGCACATAAAAGCATTGAACTTTTGGTAGGTAATATTTGTTCTTTGATGCAGAAAATTCTGCATTCATCCCTGCTGTCCCACCCTGTAGCACACTGTTTATCTTGCATACCAGCCGGCACTTCCTGGTTTTAGCCACATCACACACCATGTGAGTCACACACCCCCTACCCATGTGACATGTGAAATGGCTGAAACCCGGAAGTGCCGGGCAGTATGCAAGGTATACAGTGTAAAAGAATTGATGGATCAAAAATTACTGTAAAATCTTCAGCTATTATGCTGTGCAAAATATGCAGCTGTCAGTACGGCACAGGCAAAGTTACATTGACTTTGCAGCCAGGCCGCCAATATACTATGTGCATTTGCTGCACATTTTCACAAATACGCTGTAAAAATGCAAAGCAAATGCGTTTTCATCGGCATATAGCCTTAAGGCTAAGATCTGGACCGTAAAAAAATACATATATTGTTCTGTTAATAACTGTGACCACAGAAATTTCTGAGGAACAAAGAATGCAATAGGGTCTTAGGCTGGTTTCACACTGCAGTTTTTTACCTGATCAGGTTCCATCCAGTTTGTGTGCCAAAACCATGCGTGTATCCAAAACTCAGAACAGGTGTCAATCTTTCAATCATACTTTTTCTCTGCAAATTCCTCTCCTGGTTCCTCTCTGGGTTTTGGCACACAAACTGGATGGACACTGATCAGTGAAACAACTGCAGTGTGAAGCCAGCCTTATTTGATTGAGGAGGACAATAATGTGCAGGCAGGTTCTAACCTGGTGGGGTAATGTACCGCACAACAATGAACCTGGAGAAGTTGTCAGCTGCTGCAGTACCTCAAGTTAAAAAAATGATCGATTGCCAGAATTGAGTATATGGAAAATCCCAGGAAAAAATTAATTATTGTGGTTCATTATAAACACATTACATAGTCATCAGATTTCTTCAGTCGGATGACTTTGAAACGCGTTGACATTGACCAGCAGTATTTCATTTTGTCTCCTGAGATCTTCCGTTAGATTTCCTTCATCAGCGCAGAGATCCACACACTCATTTCCGTTAATAACATTAGAACATATCCCATTCATAGCATGGTACATTAGTTTTAAAGAAAATCATCTGTGATTTAAAACTATCCACTCATCCTATAAACCAAAGGTAGAGAATTCCAGGCCTTGAGAGCCGCACACAGTGCATGTTTTCAGGATTTCCTTAGCATTGCACAGGGGTTGGAGTAATCACCTGATCAGGTAATTCAATTATCACCTGTGCAATACTAAGGAAATCCTAAAAATCTGCTCTGTGTGCGTTTCTTGAGGCCTGCAGTTCCCTATCCCTGCTCGACTATTGATATAACACTCCCCAAAACCGCCACATAAACTATTCCCTTTTACCTTTTCCAGTAATTAAAACACAACAAACTTATTTCTTTGTTGGACGGGGTCAGCTACAGCTTTATTAATTCTCATTTTATTAAAACACTCGTATTCCAACCGTAAATCCTTTTCTCAAAACCGAGACCTGAGACGGTAGGTACCACCGGACTCCCGGAGAACAAGTCCATCCTCAGCTTCATATTCTTTTCAAAACAGCCAGCTGTGACTTGAAAACTTTTTCTAAAAACCGAAAACCGAGACGGTATGTACAACCGGACTCCCGGAGGACAAGTCCATCCTCAGCTCCATATTGTTTTCACAACCACTTGACTCCTTCACTGTAACAAGAAAATACCATCAACATACAAGACACACAAGGTTAACAAACAGGGAGGGAGGGTGGGCAGCTCATCAGCAGGTCCCAGTCCCGGAAGAGTGATAACCTCCAGGAGACTCACTCTCTTAAAACTTTGGTAGATACCATTTCTTACACTAGAGGAGGGAGGAGAGAAATGCCAGGAAACAGGAAGGAGAACAAAACCAATGCACCATTAGCAACTTAACACCAGGGGGAGAATCATGCCCCTTAATCTCTCTCCCCTGTAACACCACTCAGCTTTATTTGAAACATAACCTCTGTTAAAGGGGGGAGCAGCAGTATCACACAAATTAACCCCTTCCATTAATCAACAGTCCAGTACCCCTTCCCTATTTGGCTTGTGGTACTACATACTGAATACTAGCAAGTGTAGATATAAATTCTCAAGCATATGAGAGGCCTTGAAACCAAAAAGTCCAGTGTTTACCCTATATCAATCCTTGCCATATAGATAAACTGAAAAGAGATACAGTATAAGTTAAGAGAGAAATAAGTTAAAAGATTTCTTGCCTAATATGTCTGAATTTTCACAGTGAACCAAATCAATCACTATTACGCACATCAATTTAGAATGAAAAGGGTAGGAAAAGATTAAAAACAACATTATCCTTCACCGGAGTAAGCAATTTAGGCACCTAAACCTTATATGGACTTGTTAAAGGAATCCAGCTAGTTCATATATGCTGTCCAAACTGGCTGTATTATCCTAGCCAGGTATGTTTGACTCTGATACACTGTGGCATTTGAGGTAAAAACATACTTTAATAGCCACTGGAGACCGAGCCACATGGGAGACTAATCAATCAGGTGGGTCTCCAGTGGATTCTCCCAACCCACTGCCCCAGTCTGAAAGGTCTCTGTCTATATGTCCACATAGGAAAATTAAACAAACAAGCGGTCTGTAGGAGAGCTAAAGGAGGGACAGGATTCTTGTTATGGTTTATAACTTAGCTATATTCTTCCTCAATATCCCACAACGCATTTCCATGGCAATCCATCTTCCTCAGGTGGAAGGGGTGATGTATTTCCAGCTGGGCCGGTCACGTGATCGCGGCTGGGGCCAGGGAACAGCGGCGCCACGCTGAGAACAGAGGATCCGGCGGCCATCAGAGACTGGAAGGAGTAAAGCTCCCCACCACCAACGTCTACACCTGGGTTGTGCAAGGACTGCACAACCCTATAAGGTGAGTGCCATTACAATAGTTAGGTTGAATTACATTAGCAGGTACACTCATTGCGCATCTTATCTCCTTTATCACATATATGTCCACATAGGCAGTGACCTGTCAGTTAATGTAAGTGGGTGGGGAGAAGCCACCAGTGACTCACCTGCCTGACTAGTCTGCTTGGTCACCAGTGGCTATTAAAGGGGAACTCTGGGGAGAGAAAAGGTTTTTGTACATTTCTGCCCGCCTACATAATGAAGCTGGGCTGTCCACTTCAGTTCTAGGATGTTTAGATTGCTTATAATTCAATAAAATCATATCTTCTCCTTAGACCTCACCCTTCCCTAATGGGACAATAGGTCACAGAGCATATTCAGCGTCATGCTGCTGCTCAGAACAGGGGTGTTTGGTGGGGGTACGGCTGGCAGAGGCTATATGATAATTCTACATTCCTGCCCCCTCATACTTCTTGGTAGTGTAATGTAATCATTAATATTTATGGCTTCCCGCAAAATAGTCTTTTCGTAGCTGTAGTATAAGGTGGCATTCTAATTTGGATGGATTTTTATGCAGAAATCCTTTGCTGTTGAGTAGAAATTCACCTGTTTTTTCCTTCTTCTCTTTATGATGTGGTCAATAGCAGTATTTAGTCCGCAAAAATAGTTTGCTGCCCCCTTTTTCTTTTCTCTTTTTTGACACAGTTGATAGCAGTGTTGTTCACCCTCACCATTCTTATTCTTCTGATATTCTTCTGATAGAATTTATAACTATTTGATAACTATTCTTGAAAAGTTGTTGTTTTTTTTTTCCTATATTGGATACATCTTGGTATGTGGCTGAAGAGCATAATTACCGGGACTATGCATGTTCATGGCTCTTAGGTGGAATTTATAATGGTTTGAGGCCACTATCAGCCACTTTCTTTGCGGTTACTATCAGTACTAGGGATGAGCAAGTATACCCGCTACTATTTGGTATTCGCGAAATAGTAGCAGTATTCGGCTACTCGCTACTCTCCGAGTATCTTATGTGTACTCGGGAGCAGCGAGTAGTCCTAATACTTTCGCAGTATATCTATAGATACACTGCAAAAGTAGCCTAAAAGTGATTAAAAGTTGTTAAAAATAATAAAATTACATACTCACCTGTCCGACGCCTGCATTGGGACCGGCAAAGAAGACATCCGATCGCTGGACAAGGACCTGTGACTACCAGCCAATCAGATGGCCGGTAACGATCTGGCCAATCAGATGGCGCCATGTCACAACCACGTGATCACTAGCGACCACCTGATTGTCCAGTTTGCAAGGTCCTAGGTGTACTGTCAGGACCTTGCAAACTGGCCAATCAGGTGGCCGCTAGCGATTACGTGGTTGTGACGTGACACCATCTGATTGGCCAAATCGCTACCGGCCATCTGATTGGCTGGTAGTCACAGGTCCTTGTCCAGTGATCGGATGTCTTCTTTGCCGGTCCCAGTGCAGGCGTCGGACAGGTGAGTATGTAATTTTATTATTTTTAACAAACTTTTAATCACTTTTAGGGTACTTTCGCAGTGTATCTATAGATACACTGTGAAAGTATTCATACTTGCTATACTCACAACGAGTACCGGTACCTACTCGTTGCGAGTATAGCGAGTACGAATATTACGGTACTCGCTCATCCCTAACCTGGACTATGAATGTTCTTGGCTCTTAGGTGGAATTTATAATGGTTGGAGGCCACTATCGGCCAATTTCTTTGAGGTTACTATCAGTACTATATTTTCTTTCTGAATTGGATATAATAAATCATGTGAGTATAGAGCGTATTCTTCAGGAAAATTGATACAGGTGTACATGATCCTTTTGATAGGGATTTATGAAGTCGTATTGAGGATACTTTAATGAGATCCTAAAAAGGACATAAAAATTATTTTATATATTTATAATTTTAAGGATAATATGGTGTTTTTTATTAAAATTGGATGAGGGTGGTATGAAATATACGGTATTTGAGAAACAGCTCACCGAGACCTTGATTAAAGTAATAAGGATATTGTACTTGAGGATTTGTTTATTTTTTTTTTGGTGGCACTTATTATTCGTTTTTATTTTTTCATGATTTGTAACTACATGGAAGATCATTTTATTTTTTTGGGGTATATAATAATTGTTCTATACACATTCAAGTGGATCTCTGGGAGTGGGGTTATAAACCATTAATTTTTAAACAATATTTGGGGTATTCAAATTAATATATAGTTTGGTATAATATATTAGCATATTTTTGACACATATAAAAGGGGCACATTTCATCATAATTATTGGGGGTAATGATTTTTTTGAGGGGATACAACAATGAGTTGCTACTAACTAAATCATAAATGATGATGGCTAGATAGCCTAATGGTAGAAAAGGTGATGTGATTCTCAGGAAATGAAGTGTACTGAGTTCAGTTCTGATGATAGTCCGTATATAGTTAATGAGAATGCATAGGGATGATTATATATTGTTTTGCTCATTTAGAATTAATAAAGTTTTTTTGGAATTTTAAATTTTTTAATATGAAAGTTTCTTGGAAATATGTTCATGCATAAGTGTAATTTTGTATATAATGCATTTTTTACACTGATTTTTCATCTATGGCAATGGGAAAAGGGAGCTTTTTTCTGATTGGTGGTGACATGATAAACTGCTTCACCCTAAACTACAAGTTTTTTCTAGGATGTATAGATATAAGGAGTGTTGTATGTTGGGAAATTATGTACATCTGTGATTTTTTTTCCTGATGAAGGGGCCATAGAGCCCAGAAACGCATAGAGTATAAAAATCACAATCAATCCACAAATATTTTGATTGTCATATATGGTAGCGCGGTCAATATTCCCTTTCTTTTTATTTCTGTTTTATTGACACAATTTTATTGGGAAGACTGCAGCAAACCTTCTAATACGCTTTTATAGTGGTTGTGGCTTACACAACCCTGCCAGGTGAGTGTGTACCTATTGAACACTTCCAATTGTTATACTGGTAACACCCTAGATTGCGCCTTTTCCATTCTAGCTTTTCTTCTATTGGTAGTGTAATGAACAGGGGGTGTGGCCGAGGGCCCCATGCTCTCACTGTATACCACCCACACTCTATATGGCCAGGGTCAGACTAGCATTTTTAGCAGATGTCATGGACATCTGCTAAAAACATAGTCATTTTTTCAGCATGTGTTTCCCTGTCTGCTCCGCTAAAGCAGCCGCTATTCAGCTTGATGTCTGGCTGGTTACCAAGATCAACATCGGGTAAGTAGGGGCAGCATTCAGCAGCAGCGGCGCTGGAAAGCGCATATGAGCTGCTGAAAAATGTACTAAGTTTTTAGCGGATGTCCGTGACATCTGCTAAAAACGCTAGTCTGAACCTGGCCATATGTCTGCTGTATATATCGCATGGCTCTCCTGAACCTAATAAGAGTGTGTATATTTCTGCAGCCGTCCCTGTTAGCTCAGGAGTTCACAGCGATATATTGAGCAGGTATATTGTGTGTGGGTGGCATAGCATGTGGGCTGGCATGTAGTGTGAGAATCAGAGCAGGTGTCCAAACCCCTGCTATGCCCCCTGTTGAATTTGCCCTTTGACCTTTTGCCCTGTAAGAGAGGGTTGTATGTTTTTCTCTGAAATGCTGCAGTGTTTCAGAGTCAAACATACATAACTGGGTTATTAGCTGGTTTGGGCAGCCTGTATCAGCTGCCATGTTTCCTACAGAGCTCAGACAATCATAATCCATGGGGATTTCAGCTGTATAACTTCAACAATGTATCTTCATCTTGTTCCCGTGCAAAAATCAGAGCATTCTTACCATGATCTTATTGAAGATTATCATGACCTAAGATAACCTTAAGTGAAGGTATGTGACAAGGAAAAATATACTTTAATCTATCCATTTATTTTCTCATTCATCAGGCTTAGTGCAGACTTGCCATATAATAGGAACTTTGACTGGATCTTACATGGTCTCATTAAATGTAGTTCAACTTACCCATTTTAAGACTACAAACTAGGAACACCGATTCATTAAATTGAATTATCAGACTTAATTCAGATATGCCTATTTTATGACTCCAACTAGGATAATGAATTTGCCTCTTGATAGTTTTAATAGACCTAGGGCCAACATACCCATTTTTCTACTCCAACTAGGAGGATTAACCTGGGAAATTGATTATGGTACCAATTTAATACTGACAAGCCCATCTTATGACTCCAGATGGTTTTATCAGAGTTAGGCCAGCTATATCCATCACACAACTCAGGATTCACTGGGACATTGATGGTTTCACCAACTTATTCCAGCATGCTTTTCTTGCAACTCCAAACTAGTAGTATTGACTGGGCTTATAATGGTTTCATTTAATTTAGTGCAACATGCACATTTGGTTAAAGGGGATAGATTGGAACGTTGTTGGACTTAACAAACTTTTCAGAGATATGCCTATTGACATTCTAGATCTTTCAGACTTCTAATGTCATCTAAAATTCAGCAGCATTGTGTTGCAAGTCAAAAATTAAAAAGGTAAAAAAAAGCCATGAGTCCAAAATCCACAGGCCATAACCATGCAATCAAGAATATCGTGAGATAGATACTTAGAGACATGCCAAAAAATAGACCACACAAAGCCACTGGGCCATATAAAACATCTAGCCCACTCAAAGCCAGGAGGCAAAAGGCTACACCAAGCCACAAGGTCAAATGGTTAAACTAAAGTTTTCCATAAGACAGAGACCTCAGGCAAAACCAACATGAGGCAGCAGGCTCATACCAAAAATAGGCCCAAATTAAAACATGAGGTAACAGGCCAAGACCAAACATAAGACAGCAGGCTATCCAGAAACCCCCCAAGCTCATGTTAATATCAGAGGGGTGAGCTGGGCCAAAATGCTAACCACAATCCATAAGGGCAGCTTCAGAACACTATTAGAGTGCTCCAGGCTTCAGAATTGTTCAAGCCACCTGCTTCAGGCTCCTTAGTTTGAAGGAAAGGAAGCCACCAAGTTGGTGGGAATTACCTTTAGGTTTAGCTTTTGGTTTCCTGTCCACTGCTTTTATGGTTGATGGGAAAAAATCTATGTCATTATTATTATTACTAGCTGTGAGCCCGATGCAAATGCATCGGGTGTCTAGAATATTTTTAATTTTTTTTTTAGATTTTCAAATAATAATCCAATTATTCCAATGACATCTTTACACCAACTACATATATTAGTATGGTTGATATCATTTAAGGAAAATTGAACTATTATGTTGTAAGGGTCTTAGAACACAAAGTAGCAATACTTCTTAATATGTCAATTTTTTGAATTTATGAATTAACAGTACTAATATATGTATCAGCCACTTTGTGTCAGCCCACCAATCGCGTCAAGATGCCCTTACGCCTGGTGGGACCTACTCTAACTAAATCCGAATTGATATAATTTAGATATTTTTAATAGCTGGATTTTTCTTAGATTTTTTGAGGATTGTGATGTAAATAATAAAATTTTGTAAATTGATACAGAAGGAGTTACCAACTACAGACTTGCAGCAATATCCGTGCAATAACAAAAAAACTTGTAGTTAACCTACGGTAAATGGAGTTAACATAGCTTCAGCAGGTGCATAAGATGCATCCACTAACTAACCACAGGTGACTGCAATTGATGTGGATGACACTGCCGCAACTATGTTGTCTGCACAAACCGCAAGTTAAGTACAAATTACATATATGCAATTATGAAAATTACAGCAAGTATGTTCTTGGTGAGTCCTTCATGAACAATTATTATCATTTAGTATATTCCTCAACAAAGTGAAAAAATCTAAGAAAAATTTCGTGGTAGAATCTAATTAATAATTTATGTTTGTCCCTATCTATCTAAACATGTGGAACACACCTTGCTAATGAGATGTGTGTGAACAGCCGTCCCACCCGTCTCTTAGCTGTTCACAAAAACCTCTCCCTTTAAAGAATAAGAATCAAATCTCTCAGCACGTAAAGCACTGGAGCTTTAAATAGTGGTTTCTATCACCCTGTGAGAAAATCAGAATGATACACATCTCCAATGAAATCTGAAATGTGTTTTTCCACAAACATTGTATAAACTATGCACATAAAAAACTGAAATTGAAAAGACTAAACTAATTTTTTTTTTTTTAAAATAGAAAAGGTAAAAATATAAAATATGCAAAAGTTCATCCCAAAATATTCCGATAGACAATATTTTTGGTGAAGACTTTCTCACAGTTAGGCACCAATTTGCCTTGAATGCATGAATCCACCACTTTGACCTTCACATTGCATCGTCTCTTCACACGTGAGAAAGCCACATATAATTGTCCATGACCAAAAACAGGTTCTGGCAAATAAATCCCCACTTTCTCCAAAGTTTGTCCTTGGGATTTATTTATGGTCATGGCAAAGGCAGGCTTCACGGGAAATTGCCGACGTCTTAGTTTGAAAGGCAATCCAGTCTCTGATGGACAGAGATCAATTCTTGGAATGAAGACTACATTTCCTTCATCCGAGCCAGAAATTACTTTTGCTTGTATCAAGTTGTCAAACAAAGCAATAACAATCATGCAAGTCCCGTTACAAAGTCCTTTTCTGCTGTTAAAATTACGCAAAAGCATTATAATTGTACCAACTTTTAATTTCAGGAGATGAGAAGGCATTCCTGTTGGTGTTAGAGAATTCAGAAATTCCACGGGATATTGTTCGGGATTTTCCGTCTCATCTGGATCAATGGAATCATGGCTCATATATTCCATGTATTCTCCAGGAATACAATCCATCACTTTTGAATTGATCAAATCCACAGCGTCATTTTTGGGACAAAGAATGGCATGTGATGCAGCATTCTGAATACTTTCGTCATTATTCACATCAATGACAATGTTTTCACCAAATATGTCCAAGATTAAAGAGCCAGTGCAGATCATGTCTTGCGGGATCTCAATAACATCATCACCAAGGTTGTAATCATTGGACAATTCTCCATTTCCCAATTGAATTAACCAATTGCTATATTCAGAATCAATGGAGCGCATGTTGTTAATGAGCGGCAATTGATTAAAAAGCTGCCATTGTCGTGAATATTTAATGCAGCTCTCTACGATGTCTGTCCTTGTTCCATGAGAGATGATAGGAAGACACTGCCGAAAGTCTCCTCCCAGAACAATGACTTTCCCTCCAAAGGGTAATTTATTTTTCTTGGAGACATCAGTTGTCATGACATCCCGTAATAATTGATCAATTACATGCAAAGCGTATTTTGACAACATAGTAGACTCATCGATGATGAAGAGTTTGGTAGTCTTCAAATGTTGGGCCGCATCAGTATCATTTTTGATTCTTGAAACGGATGTCTCATTAATTGGTATTGGTATGCCATACAGTGAATGGATAGTTCTTCCTCCTTGCAATAGATTAGCAGCAATCCCTGTACTGGCTGCAGGTGAGACAACTTCTCCTTCTCCTCTCAGTTCATGAATCAATAGATGATAGAGATATGTTTTCCCACTTCCACCTGGACCGTCAAGGAAAAAGCACTTTGGCTTATCACTTGTATCCTCTAAAGCTTTATGGATTGCATTATAGGCCAAACGTTGTTGATCATTTAAGGTGGCTTTCATTTCATGTGCTCTTACTAACTCTTCTTCTTTGTTGTATTGAGGACGAATGTGTGGTTTTCTTTTTGGGCGTGGCAGATTAAAATCAATAAAATGTTTAGCATGAAATTTTAAAACATGTTCAACATCAGTCATGGCATATCCTTCACAATGCTCACAATCATCAGTGTCAGGGTGGTAGGCATGGCAGTAATCTTGAACGAAGTGTTGTTTAAATTCTTGCCACAACTCCAGGGGATGATTAGGAGGACCAAAGACACATATATATGCAAACATGTCACGGAGCTGTGCAGGCATATTGAGAACACAGGCATCCAATAAAGTTTTTCTCCAAACACTGTCATCGAAGAGCAATCCAAGGGCTAATGCCGCCTCTTTAAACGTTGGGTATGTGACTTCCTTAACAGTCTTAAGGTTATCAAAACTTATAGCTCCTTTAACATGGAGTAACAACAGCCTTAAAAAATAACGTTCTTGTTCTTGAATACTAACAGTGTAGAGTCTACCAATGACTGAAGCACCTCCTCTCCTTCTAACTTCCCATGCACCTTCTTTCCAAACATAATGCTCAGGAATTTGACGATATAAGTACTCCCGAGCATTGGGATCATTCTCATTGAGGGTAAAGTAGGCCATGAGTGTTGATTGTCTGTCCATTGAATAACTGATATTGTCCGCAGAATCACCCTCGTGAAAAAAAAGTGATTGTGAATGAGGCAGATGTACTGCAAGACGAATAATGCTGTGAGATTGTCTATGCATTGGGAAAGCAAAGATTCGCCAAGCTGCCTCTGGTGCACTGACATATCTGGAATCCATGAATTTATGAGTTTCATCGTGTGTGATGTTGGTTTCACAAATTTCCACATTGGCTTTGTCATGACCTTTGTACACATATTTAAAGAGGTATTTTACGCTCTGAATGGAAGCACATATTTCCACATTGATATGGCACTTATATTTTAATAGAAGGAAAGGGTTATATGGAACCACCCAAGAATTATCAATCATCTTGGAATGGTGTTGAAAAGAAGGTCCTTCGTTTCTTTGATAACTTGGATATGCATCCTCAGGTATAACAGTTTTTGTTTGAAACTGTTTGGGAAAAGCTTTTTTACACTTTCCATTCTCCATACATGGAGAATTGGGATTGTGTTGTCCACAGGGGCCATGGATCATGTGTTGCATGACAATTTGATGGAGCACAGGGTAATGTGATGGATCAGGAATTTCAGCCCAAACAGTATTGTCCACTTCCACCTCAGTTCTTAGTTTTGAGTTGGCATCCAGAATAATTAGAATGTGAGCATGTGGTAGGCCTCGCTTTTGAAATTCTATCACATGAACCATAGCACAAACCTTGCCAAATAATCCAGAATTAATATCTTTCAAAAGGGCTTCAAGTTTAATCCTGAATACACGGGCCACTAAATCCGGGCGATGTTCAGCACGCTGCCATGGCTGTAAATTGGTTACAATTTCACTCCATTTCGGATTGCAGGTCATCGTTATAAAAAGATCTGGTCTTCCAAATTTAGTTACAATCGCCATGGCATCTTGATACCTCTGCTGCATGTTTCGGGGACTTCCCTCAAAGGAAGATGGTAAAATTACGGTTTTGCCAATGGGGATTCCTTTTTCTACGGATTTTCTCAGCAAATGTTCTTGAAGGAGACAATAATCTTCCACCTTCAAATCCTTCTGGTGTTGTCGTATAAAATTTAAACGATTGGCCTCGATCTTAACATAGGCATCCACCAAGTACTGCTGTGTCAGTTTACCTCCATTAAGGACAGGATTGAATTCTGTCCGTACTGACAGCAAATAACAGTAATACTGCAGCTGTGTCACCCTGCGAACATTTTGGCCTTGGTGTATGAGTGATTCATGCCACCCTTGCTCTCCATGAGGGAAAAACAATGGATACAGTAATGCATCCAAATTACTGTGTAAAATACTTATTTGCTGTGTTTTGGGGGCCAACGGATTATTTATGTCTGGTTTTAGATGTATTAAAATGTCTCTATTAAATGGTGGCTCTCCATCAGCGTTTTCAAAGATGACTGCAACTTCATGGACAGTAGGGTTGTTATACCGTCTTGGGTCTTGCTCTCTGTCTTGTTTAATTGCCATGATGATATTAGGCATTTTTGTGCCATGTTCCAATGCTTTCTGTTCTTCCTCTTCCTCCACTTGCCGTAACATTTTATAAGCTGAAACAAAGGGATTAATACCTTCCAATTGCTCAGCAATAATTCTCATCAAGGCTGGATTACACTTGAGATTTTCTGGACACTGTAGGCGTTGTTCAGTAGCAGTAGCACTATCCAAAATATAGAGCTGTGCATATGCTGGAACTTGACCTTCAGCGGGGTGGAGAGTTCCAGTTCTATGGTAAATTTGGCCGTGAATCCGGAAACAGTACGGACCGTGTCCAGGTGGTTGAGAAACACTTGCACCCATGGAAGCAAATGCAAAGGAACTATTAATGCTCCTGATATTGTCCATGAGATTTTTACTATATGGGCTGTCTCCTTTCAGTAAAGTAGTGAAGAGCTCAGGGTACTGAGGTAATGGTACCTTAACTTTGCCCTTGTGACAACAAAGGGAGAACTGTCCATCAGATGGCCTTTCAGCCTCAAAATGTTGTGCTTCACAATGTTGACATAACACATTCATGGGCCCACAGGTATGTTCTAAAATACCGGTATCGTCATTAGTAAAGCCAATAGGGATTGATGACGTAGGTGAAGTGAGCAACAGATGACCTTTTTTGTAGATGCCTACATAAATAAGGCGTTGCTGTGTAGAACTGTCAAGACATCCAACAAAAGAAGTAGTGACTGGAGACTTCTTACGGAGGTTATTTTTTTGGCGTAGTTGACGCTGTGAGGCAGCCAAATGGGCCAAACGGCGTTGTTTTGAGGTAGGTGACATAATTTGTAAACGTTTGACTTTAGACAATTGATGTCTTGTCATGGCAGAAGCAATCTTGTCTGTTCTTGTTTTAGAAGAACATTTGCCCTTCACTTTACCCGTGCTAGAGGTTGTAGGCAGTTGAGTTTCCAAAAGTGTTGGAGACACAGGTATGGACGCCATATCAGAGGTAGATGGTTTTCGTTGCACCTTCACCTTTTGTTGTTTACGGCCAGATGTTGTAGGCAGTTGAGTTTCACAAAGTGTTGGAGACACAGATATAGACGCCATATCAGAGGTAGATGGTTCTCCTTGCACCTTCACCTGTTGTTGTTTGCGTCTTTTGCGTTCCGCATCAGCTTTTTTTGCCAACCGACTGCTTCTTTCTTCAGCAGACTCCTTTGCAATTCTTGTATTCAAAGCCGTCTTGACCTTAAGCAAACGGAGACGTTTTGTTTCCAGATCTTCCTGCGCACGCTTCTTGCGCTGGCATGCAGCATTCTTAGCTGTAACAGAGCTTTTTTGTTTGTCAGAGCTCATATTGAGCACACTACAGCAAAATGTATGCAATAATAGCTACAGTATATTATTTAAGGAAGCAATCAATATACATTCTGCATAGCAATATAGTCAAAGTAGTAATATTTATATTGTTAATTGTAATTATATACAATATATTTTTATATATAAATTATATCATAAAAATATATAAAAAAAATATATTATATATATTATTAACTTAAATAAATTATGTATATTATATATTACAAATTAATTACAATGTGTATATATATATATATATATAAATTATATATATAGATTAATATACAATATATATATATTACTAATCATATACATATAGATTAATATATATATATAGAGATATATATGTAATATTATATATATCTATATATCTATATATATATAAATATATATCTATATCTATATATATATATATAATTATGAATATATCAATAAATAATCGATTATATTGGCCCAAAAAGATATCTTTAGCTGATATTGTAGGGGTGAGGTTCCAGCACTGATTTTCTGACGTCCTTCCACAGTATCACGAAGGCAGAAATGATTTGTAAGGAAAAGTTAAAGGAAACACTATAAAATGGTGGATTAAACATATTATTAATCACTAAAATGGCGGCGTATAGTGATTGGTAGTCAAAAAGCTACTTTTTGTTTCACGGCCGCACTTGCCGCAAGTGCAAAACCGCACTTGCTGCACCTGCCGCAAGTCCCTCCAAAGTTACTATGGCGATTAACGGAACTGCGCCGCAACCGCGCCGCAAGTGTAACAGTTATATTACTAACTTAAATAAATTATGTATATTATATATTACAATTTATTACAATGTGTTATATATATATTTATATATATTATATATATATATAGATTAATATACAATATATATATATATATACTAATCATATACATATATATATAATATGACATGTATATATTATATATATATAGAGAGAGATTAATATACAATCTATTATATAATCACAAATGTTTTTTTTGCCCCTTCTGAGTCCACACTCGCTGCGAGTCAGTGTCGACATGTGGATACGCAGTTCTAAGGCGACTCGCTATGCCCGCGCAGCAGGCATGGCGAGTCGCCTTAGCAGCGCGAAGCATTGGCCGCGAAGCGGCCATTTTGAGTCCGAGCGAGTCGCTAGCCTCAGCGGGAAATCGCTAGCTTTGTGGCCGAGCCTCTGGTTCTATTTTCGGCCAGCGACTCGCAATGCCCGCTTCCATAAGGATTACCGCAACCGCGCCGCATTGCGACTCGCTGGCTGACTGCGAGCACTTGCGGCGCGGTTGCGGTAATCCCCATAAGGATTACCGCAACCGCGCCGCATTGCGAATCGCTGGCTGAGTGCGAGCACTTGCGGCGCGGTTGCGTTAATCCCCATAAGGATTACCGCAACCGCGCCGCAAGTGCAAGTTGCGGTGCGGTTGCGGTAATCCCCATAGAAAGTATAGGGGGACTTGCGGTAAGTGCGGTTTTGCCGCACCTGCCGCAAGTCCCCCTATACTTTGTATGGGAATTACCGCAACCGCGCCGCAGATGCGGTTTTGTAATAAAATCAAATAATCTTCATACAAATAAATTCACGTAAAATAACAAACAATAAATCAATTTAATAATAATAAAAATATAAAAAAAAAAAAAAAAAAAAAAAAAAAAAAAAAAAATAATAATATATATATATATATATAGAGAGAGAGAGAGATTAATATACAATATATATATATACTAATCATATACATATATATAATATGACATGTATATATATATATAGATATATATAAATCTATATCTATATATCTATATCTATATATCTATATATATATATATCTATAGCAATTATATAGTACATTATGAATATATCAATAAATAATCGATGATATTGGCCCAAAAAGATATCTTAGCTGATATATATAGATTAATATACAATATATATATATAGTAATCATATACATATATATAATATAACATCTATATATATCTATATATCTATATATATTAATAATAATTAATAATTAATATTAACACTAATAACAATAATATAAATAAATAATGATAATGAATAATCAATTATATTGGGCCAAAAAGATATATAATTATGAATATATCAATATATAATAATAATATTAATAATATATTAATAATAATAATTAATATAAACACTAATAACAATAATATTAATAAATAATCATAATGAATAATCAATTATATAGAGTCAAAAAGATATCTTAGCTGATCTTGAAGGGATGAGGTTCCAGCACTGGTCTTCCAACGTCCGTCCCACAGGATCACCAATCCATAATCGATTAATAATGATAATTAATATTAACACTAATAATAATATTAATAATTAATAATAATTACTAATCGATTATATCGGCCCAAAAAGATGTCTTGTAGGGATGAGGTTCCAGCACTGGTTTGCCGACGTCCGTCCCACAGGATCACCAAGGCAGGAATAATTTGTGAGGAAAACTTAAAGTAAACACTATAAAATTGCGGCAGGTGGGAGCATAGTGATTGGTAGACAAAGGGGAGTATGGTGATTGGTAGGCAAAATGGGTTGCTACCCAGCAACAGCACAGTCAGCCACGGGATTTTCGCGGGCAAACTCGCCCTATACTTTCTATGGGGATTACCGCAACCGCGCCGCAAGTGTAGCGACTCGCAATGGCCTCGCGGCCATTGCTCGCGCTACACAGCGAGTCGCAATAGATCCCCATTGAAAGTATAGGGGGAGTTGCGGCAGGTGCGGCGGCTGAGGTAGCGACTCGCAATGGCCTCGCGGCCATTGCTCGCGCTACACAGCGAGTCGCAATAGATCCCCATTGAAAGTATAGGGGGAGTTGCGGCAGGTGCGGCGGCTGAGGTAGCGACTCGCAATGGCCTCGCGGCCATTGCTCGCGCTACACAGCGAGTCGCAATAGATCCCCATTGAAAGTATAGGGGGAGTTGCGGCAGGTGCGGCGGCTGAGGTAGCGACTCGCAATGGCCTCGCGGCCATTGCTCGCGCTACACAGCGAGTCGCAATAGATCCCCATTGAAAGTATAGGGGGAGTTGCGGAAGGTGCGGCGGCTGAGGTAGCGACTCGCAATGGCCTCGCGGCCATTGCTCGCGCTACCTCAGCGGTAAATCGCTAAGTTTGTGGCCGAGCCTCTGGTTCTATTTTCGGCCAGCGACTCGCAATGGCCGCTTCGCGGCCATTGCTCGCGCGTGGTGACGTCACATAGTGACAAAGCCACGGCGTTTTCGGGGGCCGACACGATTTTGCCTACGGCAATTATAGAGTAGATTATTATTATTAGTAGTAGTATTATTAGTATTATTATTCATTATTCTAGCACCATTTATTCCATGGCACTTTAAATATGTAAAGGGGCATCCATAGATAAGCACAATTATAGACAATACAAGGCACAGACAGGAAAAGGAGGAAAGAGAACTCTGCCACGAAGGCTCAGAGTCTACAATGTATGGATGACGATATAGTAAGTACATAGAGAGGACCCTGCCCTCAAGGGCTCACAATATAGAAGGGATGGGTGAGAAAACAATAGGTGAGGAAAGAGGACCCTGCCCATGAGAGCTCACAGTCTACAAGGTATGGATGATGATACATTAGGAGAGGGAAAAGGACCCTGCCCAAGAGGGCTCACAGTCTACAAGGGATGGGTGTGGATACAGTAGGTGAGGAGAGAGGAACCTGCCCAAGAGGGCTCACAGTGTACAAGGAATGGGTTAGGATACACTTAGAGATGGAAGAGCTGGTCGTGCGGTGGGATAGTGTAGTGGACTGACGATCATAGCAGGTTGTAAAACAAAGGGAACAGGAGAAGCGCTCCCTAGGGAGAACCTGATATGCTCTTTCTTTTGGGGATTCAATAGCGATGTGTGTGGTGGACCCTCACCTTATTGGGTTGTGCCGCCTCCACACAAACTCAGTTTAGACTTAATTGTAGGCTCCACGCCGCCGCTGCAGGCTCCTTCACGATCCCCTCCACGAACAGGCTCCTTTCGGCGTCCCTCCGGTTATGTGGTTTAGGCCGATCACGTGGTTGCTGACTCACCCAGGCCAGGGGACTCAGGTCTCAGGCGCATTCTGGAAGTCACGGGTGGCGGTGCCTGAGGCTGTGGCCCTGGTGGTCAACGAAAAAGGGAAAAATTAAAGAAAAATAAAATAAAGAAGTTTGTGTTCGTGATGCCACCTGTAGGTCCCGGTGATGGCACCGGCGCTGCTGGAACCTCCGGGGTGATGGGCAACAGCAAGATGGAGTGGCTCCCTACTGGAGGAGCGGGATCTCCTAGGTGTTGGAAGTAGTAATGGATGGTGTAGTATGGCAGCGCAGTCACTGTGGAGCAAGGCAGATCAATAGCAAGGAAGAAAACACTGACACGTTGCTCACTCTGAACGGGTATTTACTCCGGTAATCTGCAGGCATACAAAGTAATGCTGATGTTGTTGCAAAGTAGTGGACCGGGTGGTTCTGGCAATGAGTAGCGTCCCTCTGAAGCTCCTCTGGTGTTCCTTCTCTATCACGCTCTGTCTCTTGGTCTGCTGCCCTTGCTATACCCGTATAGTAGCACTGAAGGCTCTCGTTTGGGTTTCCGCTGCCTTTCGCTCCACGGTCCCTGGCCCTCAATTGTGAGTGCTTCGGTTGTAGACTGTGATGGTCTTAGGGCTGGTGGGTCGTGCTCCTATAAAGACATCAGCCACTACGGGTTTGTGGTTCAGGGATGTAGCTGGCTGGACCACTTCGGAGCCGGTACTCCGGGTTTGGACAGGGCTAGGATATTCGGTTACCCGTTCTATTCTTGGCCCCTTCTCTTCTGGATCACCAGGTTGAGGTGCCCTCCCAGTTAGCTTTCTCTCTGTTTCTCTGTAGCTTCTCCAACTCTGCTACATCTGCTGCTTTCACTTTGCTTCTCTGTGCTGCACAGATCTGTGCAGCTCCCCTTCTGACTGTACTCTTCTCTGCACTAGACTTGACTCACTCCTTGCTTTATCTAACTCCTTGCTGCTTTCCCCACTGCTTTATAACCTAGCCTCTCCTCCCACCAGGACAGGTTACCCCAGTAACGGGTGTCTAATTGGTCCTCTAACACGAAGTGTTGCATGTGGTGGTGGAGCTTCAGGCTTATTCTACTCATTACTAAAACAAAGAATATGGCACCTTCAGTCAGGGGTGCAGTACCCTTTTGTGACACACTGTTAGTGGGGTGCCACATCACTACAGGTCCTGTACCTACTAAGGACTTGTCCTTCTCAGATAACCGGCATGCTCCGCAGCCCCAGCATCCCACACCGAAGGTGGAACTAATATACTATACTAGCTGTGAGCCCGATGCAAATGCATCGGGTGTCTAGAATATTTTTAAATTTTTTTTAAGATTTTCAAATAATAATCCAATTATTCCAATGACATCTTTACACCAACTACATATATTTGTATGGTTGATATAATTTAAGGAAAATTGAACTATTATGTTGTAAGGGTCTTAGAACACAAAAGAATTATAAAGAGATAATATAGATTAAATATTCAGCCACTGACATAATTTCAGACAAAAATTTAATATAAGGCTGAAAAATATTTATATAATTGTGTAACATATAGATCAATAATCTATTTAATACCAATATATACAATATATTTTTATATATAAATAATATCATAAAAATATATCAAAAAAATATATTATATATATTATTAACTTAAATAAATTATGTATATTATATATTACAATTTATTATAATGTGTATATATATATATATATATTATATATATATATAATTAGAGATATATATATATATATATATATATATAAATATACAATATATATATATATATATATATGCTAATCATATACATATATATAATATGACATCTATATATATATATATATATATATACCGTATATATATATATTAATCTATATCTATATATCTATATATCTATATCTATATATATCTATATATATATATATATAATTATGAATATATCAATTCGCGGCAGATGCGGTGAAAAAAACCGCATCTGCCGCGTTTGCCGCATAACCGTTTCACTTGCGGCGCGGTTGCGGTAATCCCCATAGAAAGTATAGGGGGACTTGCGGCAGGTGCGGCAAGTGCGGTTTTGCAAAAAACCACAGTCAGCCGCGGTTTTTTTCGCGGCCGCACCTGCCGCAAGTGCAAGTCCAATAAGGTGATTGCTCCTGCGTCCTTAAAAAAGTAACCTTTATTATATAGCACAGCAGGTTGTAGGCTTGTCAGAAGAGGTGGGTCTTCAAGTTCCTTTTAAAGGTTTTCACGGTTGGCGAGAGTCTGATGTGTTGGGGCAAAAAATTCCATAGTATGGGGGATGCACAGGGGAAATCTTGTATGCAACTAGGTGAAAGAGAGATAAAAGGGGATTAGAGAAAGATCTTGAGAGGATCGGAGGTTATGTGTAGGTAAGTACCAGGGAGCATGTCACACATGTATGCAGGGGACAAGTTGTGGATGGCTTTGTATGTCATGGTTAGGGCTTCAGAAATGCAAACATGTCTGCAATATAACTGTAACATAACTAATAGCTGGTAAATTTAGGAGAAATGTTGGCTATGTATTGAACTAGTCATGGATCCACATGTGCTTCTTGGGAAAAGAAAAATTATAAAACGAACTATCAGTAAGGCTGGAGGGCAGATTTAAAGTGATGCTGTACAGGTTGCATGTGAATAAATGTAAATCCCTCTAGTCAGTGCAGTGAGAAATTCATGCATATCACATAGGCTTCAACCCTTAACAGCATAGGTGAATTTAGCCTACTGTGCAAGTTTTGAGCATAAATCAAAACCATATGCATTGTGCTCATGAGCTAAACAAAATAACCTTCCCTGATATGAGAACTACATGGGGCTGTTTTCCAGCAGAAGGGTTAGGAAGATGAAAACATCCATTACTGCCACAGGGGAACAAAATCAGCTGAAAGCTTCAGCAGATTACTCTATTTAGCCTTCAATAATGGAAGAGCCTGTGATGCATTGTGTTATAAGCAGCAAAATGGTTAAACAATTACAGAACAGCAAATTGGTTAAATAATGAAATTACCTCTTGCATGCTAACTAGCAGGTGCAGACAATACCTCCACATTACAGATGTGTCGCCTGCAAATAATGGTGTTTCTAACATATATTGTAGATTAGAACAATGCATAGTTATACATTTAATATAGTGCTTTGGAATTATACATATGTTTGTACAAAAATATAATTAATGTATACAATAGTCATTATTACCTTACTACCCTTGCATTTACTATTTCTTCTACTCAGGAGCTGGCTGGCCCAGGGGGCAGGGGGGCAGATGCCCCCAGGCCAGTGGTAAGCAACCGTTTTATAGCCGCCCGGCCATCTGTCATGTTGGTCTGAGAGGCCCCTCTGCCCGTAAAGCTCACTGTTCATGGACCACTGCTGTGTGCTTGCCCCCAGGCCAAAATTTGCCGGCCAGCTCCTGCTTCTACTACATGGTGTATGTACGAATAAAAGTATTGCGGCCTTAAATCATTAAAGTGAACCTGTCACCAGTTTTTTTTAACATATAAGCTGTGGCCACCATCAGAAAGCCTTACATTCTAGATTGCTGTATAGAAGTCCTGAGGCTGATCTTTATAATGTATAAAAAACGGCTTTTTATTATACTTACTTGTAAAGGAGGGAGGTGTTCCAGTTTGGTGGGCTTGTTGGCTCCATTGGTCCAGTGCCTCCTTCCTTCTTGTGAATGCCTTCCTCTTCTCTGCTTCTAGTGGGTGACGCATCCTACATCATCCACACAGTGTCCTCCATTGCATTCTTGCACATGCTTATTACCCTCTGCACTACTGAGGGTAGATCAAAGCACTGTAAAGCGCAGACAAAGGGAGAGATCAAAGAACCCTGGGTATTGTGCATAAGTGGGCATTTTTTACCTTTCTCTGCACATGTGCATTAGAATACTTTGCTTTGCCCTCAGGCCAACTGGAGCACAAAGTCTACAAGTCTTGCATGGGCATTGGAGTCCATTGTCTGCTTGGGGCAGTCACACAACACAGGGAGTAACAGCATGTGAGTGAGTCCGTCCCCAGGGTTCAGTTCTTGAATGTTGCAAACAAATGAACTGACTGGCACATCGGGTCTTCCAATTTTTCCCCTTTTCCCACAACAGTCCATAAAACCCAGCATGTCCCACAAAGATCAGCAGAATGGGGCACAGGCCATCAAGATAATGGGGCACTGGGGCAGAGTTCCTATAGGACTTTGAGGTGTAGCCTGAAGGTTGCAGTTATTCTAATCCAGCAGGGGAAAGCGCAACAGGTGCAAAACTGGCTAAGGAAAAAAACAACATTAGTTGCATCCAACCACGAGGAAGAAAAAAAAGCAGGCTTTGCTTTTGTTCACTGTGTGCAAAATTATTAGGCAAATTAGTATTTTGATCACAAGATACTTTTCATTCATGTTGTCCTACTCCAAGCTGTATAGGCTTGAGAGACAACTACCAATTAAGTAAATCAGGTGATTTGCATTTCAGTAATGAGGAGGGGTGTGGTGTAATGACATCAACACTCTATATAAGGTGTGCTTAATTATTAGGCAAATGCCTTTCCTTAGGCAAAATGGGTCAGAAGAGATATTTGACGGGCTCTGAAAAGTCCAAAATTGTGAGATGTCTTGCAGAGGGATGAAGCAGTCTTGAAATTGGCAAACTTTTGAAGCGTGATCACCGAACAATCAAGCTTTTCATGGCAAATAGCCAACAGGATCGCAAGAAGAACGTTGGGCAAAATAACTGCCCATGAATTGAGGAAAAGAGTGAAGCCATTTGCCACCAGTTTTGCCATATTTCAGAGCTGCAACGTTACATTACTGGAGTATCAAAAAGCACAAGGTGTGCTATACTCAGGGACATGGCCAAGGTAAGGAAGGCTGAACAACGACCACCTTTGAATAAGAAATATAAGATAAAACAAGACTGGGTCAAGAAATATCTTAAGACTGATTTTTCAAAGGTTTTATGGACTGATGAAATGAGAGTGACTCTTGATGGGCCAGATGGATGGGCCAGAGGCTGGATCAGTAAAGGGCAGAGAGCTCCACTCCGACTCAGACACCAGCAAGGTGGAGGTGGGGTACTGGTATGGGCTGGTATCATCAAAGATCAACTTGTGGGACCTTTTCGGGTTGAGGATGGAATGAAGCTCAACTCCCAGACCTACTGGCAGTTTCTGAAAGACAACTTCTTCAAGCAGTGGTACAGGAAGAAGTCGGTATCATTCAAGAAAAACATGATCTTCATGCAGGACAATGCTCCATCACATGCTTCCAACTACTCCACAGCGTGGCTGGCCAGTAAAGGTCTAAAAGAAGAAAAAATAATGACATGGCCCCCTTGTTCACCGGACTGAACCCCATAGAGAACCTGTGGTCCCTCCTAAAATGTGAGATCTACAGGGAGGGAAAACAGTACACCTCTCGGAACAGTGTCTGGAAGGCTGTGGTGGCTGCTGCACGCAATGTTGATCGTAAACAGATCAAGCAACTGACAGATGCTATAAATGGAGGCTGCTGAGTGTCATCATAAAGAAAGGTGGCTATATCGGTCACTAATTTTTTTGGGTTTTGTTTTTGCATGTCAGAAATGTTTTTTTTCAAAATTTTGTGCAGTTATATTGGTTTACCTGAAAATAAACAAGTGAGATGGGAATATATATGGTTTTAATTAAGTTGCCTAATAATTTTGCACAGTAATAGTTACCTGCACAGATATCCTCCTAAGATAGCTAAATCTAAAAAAAAAAAAAAAACTCCAACTTCCAAAAATATAAAGCTTTGATATTTATGAGTCTTTTGGGTTGACTGAGAACATAGTTGTTGATCAATAATACAATAATCCTCTAAAATACAACTTGCCTAATAATTCTGTACACCATGTATAACTGCAAAAAGTCCTGATCTGGCCAGCAGGGCAACACTGGGATTAATGGCGAGGCTAACAGCCTGCAAGTGTGCATTCTGCATGATGCAAGGTTCCAGCAAGGACATTTCTTGAATAGGACCTTTGTCATTTCCATGATCATTGACTCAACAACATGACTTTGAACCAATAGTCCTCTTGTATCGGAGGTGTGATAAAAACAGCAGCTCTCTAGTGTACCCTTATCATTAGGAAAATCAGGGAATTGACTGAGGATAAAGGCCCTGTCTCACATAACGATATCGTTAGAGAGATCATTGTAACTGTGACGTTACAACGATCTCTCCAGCGATGTCATTCTTTGTGACACTGTGCAGCGATGAGTCCCTGCTGTGAGGTCGCTGATCACTGCAAAGTGCTATGGGTGATTTTTTGATCATTGGTTTCCAGCTGATCAGCACACATCGCTGCGTGTGACAGCGAGAAACCAGCGATCAGTGACCTCACTGGCTGATAACCATGGTAAACACCGGGTATCTAGGCAACGCGCGCTGCCTAGATATTCGGTGTTTACCATGGTTACCAGCATCCTCCCTGCTTAGCACTGCCTGTAAGCAGGGAGGACACTGGTAACTATGATAAATAGCGGGTATCCAGGCAGCGCGGGCTGCCTGGATACCTGGTGTTTATCATAGTTACCAGCGTTCTCCCTGCTTAGCGCTGCCTTACAGGCAGCGCTAAGCAGGGAGGATGCTGACATCGCCTTCAGCGATGTGGGAGGTGGCTCCCATGGCCCTGATCGCTGGGGAGATCTGCCTGTTTGACAGCACCCCAGTGATCAAGTAACGATGCTCCAGCGATCCCGGCAGATTGTTATCACTGTCGGGATCACTGGAGCCGTCGTAATGTGTGACTGGGCCTTAAGAAAGGGACAACAGCTGCTCTGCTATTAACCAATTAAAGAGGTGCTCACAGTGAGAGTGGTGTATATATATCCCCAGACCCAGGGGCTGGCTGGCACATTTTGGCCTGGGGGGCAACCGCAAAGCAGTGGCCCTTGAGTTGCGGCGACCCATCTTTCATTTTCTTATCTCTGGCCCTTGCATTAAAGCAGCAGAGGTAAGAGTCTTTAAAAATAACAGCGGATGGTACGTAGATACAGGAACACTATTTAATTGCAGCTATATCATTAATCTGCAGGTACGGTAAACCTAGTGAGCTGATTAACTGGAACAGTGTAGGCTACAGCGAGAAAATGAAATTTTATTCCCCCTGCTGCCACTCGCTTCCTGTTATAGGTTCAAAGCAAAGATCCATTGCAGTCACCGTTCACTACAAAGTGAGACCGCTGTAATAATGTCTCCGCACTATGGCAGCAACACACAGCAACCCATCAACAACCCACAGCAAGTGGAGCTGATGGGAGCTGGCGATTGCAGGCATCAGCCATAACCCTAAATATTCCTGCCAGTGACTGACAAGGACATTTATTTGGTTAAAACAGCAGCAATTATGGCAAGCTTTCATCACAAACTTATACAATCCCTTTAATGCTCCTAGCAAATAAAAATGTAGTAATCCCTACATTGTCAATGGGACAATACTTTATTAAGCATAGCCATATGTCACAATCTTATGTTATGGATTGTTATATGTACAGGATCAGAACCAATACCTGCACAAGAATACATCACCAGAACCACCAGCGACCAAAATGTATTACTAAAACTCCCATCAGTACAGAAACATGGATCACTACCCTCATCAGTACAGAAATACAGCATCATAACACCAAGCAGTAGATGAATTCATCACCAGGATCACCATTAGTTTGTGCATAAATAATCAGGACCATCATTATGTAAAGGTGACCACTCTCTGCTTATTCTTCTTGACCTCTCTGCAGCCTTTGACACTGTTGACCACCATCTCCTACTCTCTATGCTGCACTCCATCGGCATCAAGGACACGGCTCTCTCCTGGTTCTCTTCCTATCTTTCTGACCACTCCTTCAGTGTATCATTCGCTGGCTCCACTTCCTCCCATCTTCCTCTCACTATTGGGGTCCCTAGGGGTTCAGTCCTTGGCCCCCTCTACACAGCCCCGATAGGATAGACGATCAGCAGATTTAGCTTCCAGTACCATCTTTATGCTGATGACACACAACTATACACTTCTTCCCTTGACCTTACCCCTACTGTATTACAGAATACCAATGATTGTCTAACCGCAGTTTCCAATATCATGCCTACTCTCTACCTGAATCTTAACCTTTCCAAAACTGAACTTCTTCTGATCCCACCCTCTACTAACCTCCCTAAATCTGACATCTCCCTCAAAGTGTGTGGCACCACAATAACACCTAGACAGCAGGCTCGTTGTCTGGGTGTTATATTTGATGCTGATCTTTCATTCACCTCCTATATACAATCTCTCACCCGCTCTTGTCACCTGCAACTGTAGGAAATCTCTAGAATCCGCCCCTTCCTCACCATGGAAACAACTAAAACCATTACAGTGGCCGTGATCCTCTCCCGCCTTGATTATTGCAACTTTCTATTAATTGGTCTCCCCTTCACTAGACTCTCCCCTCTCCAGTCTATCCTTAATGCAGCAGCCAGGGTCATCTATCTGGCTAACTGTTACTCGGATGCCTCCGCTCTGTGCCAGTCACTGCACTGGCTGCCTATACACTATAGGATCTGCTCTGTGCCAGTGACTGCACTGGCTGCCCATACATTATAGGATCCAATTCAAATTGCTTGTTCTCACCCACAAAGCTCTTCACGATTCAGCACTTCCCTACCGCTCTACCCTCATCTCTGTCTATCACCCCGCCCGTTCTCTTCGCTCTGGGAGTGACTGGAGCTAACGTCTGCACTAATCTGAACCTGCAATTCCCAGCTCCAAGATTTCTTTCGAGCTGCACCAATTCGCTGGAATGCTCAACCCCAAGAAATTAGGACTACCCACAACTTACTTAGCTTCAGGCGCTCCCTAAAAACACGTCTTTTTAGGGCGGCCTATCATGCTCCCTAATCAGTTATTCAGACATAGGTTATCCTCAACTTCCCTGAACATAACTGTCTAACTCCATCAGACCGAAAAGCTCTACACAGACCGGCTGGTGGCCACTTACTCCACTCTCATCTATTCCACAACCTCAAAATGGCTGAACCATGATTGTAAATAAACCCTTTTACTTTGTGTCACCCCCACTTTATTGTACATTGTAAGCTCTTGCAAGCAGGATTGTCATTATTGTTTGCTTTTTAATTATGGTGATTTCCAAAACTGTTTCTCATGACTGTTTGTATATAAATCTGATTTGTTAAGTACTCCGGAAAATTTTGGTGCTATATAAAGATTATTATTATCATTAGTACATGTATGAATCACTAGGACCACCATTTGTACTTGAATCTGAGCCCGGACCACCATCAGTACATGGTACACCAATTGTAATATCAGGTCAGCCCCTTGTATTGCATATATCTCCAACTGCCAGTATATCCTTAACAATGGTAAGAAGATACTGGGAGTTGTTGTTATCATTCATCCGACTGCAGACCGTACAGGAGCCACAGCACTGATGAGACGCAGCAGGATCACAAAGAAACATTTACATCCAGGTACCTTATAGGTGACATCTTCCCTGATTAGAGTCATTATCTTTCATTTCTTCATCACCATGGTGACTTTTCATGTCTTTACAGACTTCCATCTTCTCTGCTCTTCTGCAGCACATCCCTACACAGCGCCCTTAAAAATAAGAGTGTCATTATAATGTTGCCTGAATAAATTTATATGCCCTACACTAAGCCCATGAATAAATAATTGCCCTCAATGTTTTTTCTGCACAAATAAGGACCCCCACACTGTCCCTCTCCTGGTACTTGCCCTCCTCACTGTCCCTCTCCTGATACATGCCCTCCACACTGCTCTTTTCATAAAAGGCCCTTTCACACTGCCTCCAAACCTATACTGCCCAGTCTTTATATTATGCCCCTCATCACACCCCCCTCCTCGGCATACTATCCTTTCCTTGCTGTCAGGACTGTGGAGTTTGTAGAAAAATGGAGCAACTCCGACTCCTACAATATATAATGAATTGGGTACAGTAGATCAATGCAGAATGTGCTGAATATTATCATTATGAATAATTATTATGCTCTATCTAAATATCTTGATTATTGTATCAACATAATGATTAAAGCCTGATGTACCCATTGTACAATAAATTTATCACTTAAACATGAGACTTGTATGAGGAAGTCTGAGTCGTGGAGTCAGAGTAAGGGAAATTGAGGAGTTGGAGTCGGTGGTATGGCTTACCAACTCCAGAGTCCTGCTTACTGTATCCTCACACTGTCCCCCAAGCAGTCCCCTCTCTCTTCTACCCCATACTGTCTCCTCACATATTTACCTGCTCACTCTGACCACATGTTGACAGTGGCCCCTGCCCAACCCCCAGATATGCCCCCCACATACACATATTTTATAAAAAATGCATACAATTTTATATACGCAACGCAGACATGCACACATACATTATACAGAACTGTACACATAGCTTACAGCCAATGAAAACCCAAAGGTCATTATCTCATAAAATTCAAGTAGGGAGGATGAAGGGATAAAAAACACGCTGCCGTATTGAACGAGACATCAGAGGGGGAATATAATATTGATTTATTTATGAACGCATTAGAAGGTTCCCTGGCCCCTTCCTCAGGACATATCAGTATCATATTGTCATGTGGAGGGAGCCCCGAAACGCTTTGACTAATAAATCAATATTATATAAACCCTTAAATGCCTGGTGGAATACGGCAGCACAGTGTTTAACCTTTCATCCTCCCTACTTTAAATTTCTGAGATAATGACCTTTGGGTTTTTATTCATCAACAACATTAACAGAATAAACACCTGAAATAGATCCCTCTGTGTGTAATGACTCTATATAATATATGTGTGTCACTTTATGTATTGAATTACTGAAATAGTCACTTTTTGATGGTATTCTAATTCATTGAGATGCACCTGCATCAGTGCACCCTCTTTATATATTCATATTCTTAAACATGCACCCTGCAGTGCACCCATGCACCCAATCATGCACCCAGCCATGGAGACATGCACCGTCATACACCCAGCCATGCATACATGCACTCAGCCATGCACACATGAACCCAGCCATGAACATATACACCCGGTCATGCACCCAGACATGCACACACAGCCCCACACTCAGTCATGCCTAAATGCACTCAGCCATGGACACATCACCCAGCCATGAACACATGCACCCAGACATGTACACACACAGCCCTGCATTCAGTCATGCACAAATGCACTCAGCCATAGACACATGCACCCAGCCACGAACACATGCACCCGGTCATGCACCCAGACACGCGCACACACACAGGTCTGTGCTCAGTCATGCACTAATGCACTCAGCCATGGACACATGCACCCATCCATGAACACATGCACCCAGTCATGCACCCAGACATGCGCACACACACAGCCCTGCGCTCAGTAATGCACAAATGCACTCAGCCATGGACACATGCACCCAGCCATGAACACATGCACCCAGTAATGCACCCAGACACGCACACACACAGCCCTGCGCTCAGTAATGCACAAATGCAGTCAGCCATGGACACATACCCCCAGCCATGCACGCAGACATGCACACACACAGCCTCACACTCAGTCATGCACAAATGCACTCAGCCACGGACACATGAACACAGCCATGCACACAGCGATTCACCCAGGCATGCACACACACAGCCATGCACACACATGCACACAGCGATCCACCCAGATATGCACACACACAGCCATGCACACACATGCACACAGCGATCCACCCAGGCATGCACACACACAGCCATGCACACAGCGATCCACCCAGGCATGCACACACACAGCCATGCACACACATGCACACAGCGATCCACCCAGGCATGCACACACACAGCCATGCACACACATGCACACAGCGATCCACCCAGGCATGCACACACACAGCCATGCACACACATGCACACAGCGATCCACCCAGGCATGCACACACACAGTCATGCACACACATGCACACAGTGATCCACCCAGGCATGCACACACACAGCCATGCACACACATGCACACAGCGATCCACCCAGGCATGCACACACACAGCCATGCACACATATGCACACAGCGATCCACCCAGGCATGCACACACACAGCCATGCACCACACATGCACACAGCGATCCACCCAGGCATGCACACACACATCCATGCACACACATGCACACAGCGATCCACCCAGGCATGCACACACACAGCCATGTACACACATGCACACACACAGCCATGCACACACATGCACACAGCGATCCACCCAGGCATGCACACACACAGCCATGCACACACATGCACACAGCGATCCACCCAGGCATGCACACACACAGCCATGCACACACATGCACACAGCGATCCACCCAGGCATGCACACACACAGCCATGCACACACATGCACACAGCGATCCACCCAGGCATGCACACAGCCATGCACACACATGCACACAGCGATCCACCCAGGCATGCACACAGCCATGCACACACATGCACACAGCGATCCACCCAGGCATGCACACACACAGCCATGCACACACATGCACACAGCGATCCACCCAGGCATGCACACACACAGCCATGCACACACATGCACACAGCGATCCACCCAGGCATGCACACACACAGCCATGCACACACATGCACACAGCGATCCACCCAGGCATGCACACACACAGCCATGCACACACATGCACACAGCGATCCACCCAGGCATGCACACACACAGCCATGCACACACATGCACACAGCGATCCACCCAGGCATGCACACACATGCACACAGCGATCCACCCAGGCATGCACACACACAGCCATGCACACACATGCACACAGCGATCCACCCAGGCATGCACACACACAGCCATGCACACACATGCACACAGCGATCCACCCAGGCATGCACACACACAGCCATGCACACATCACATGTACTCAGCCACAAAGACAAATCAGGGCTACTTTTATGTAGAGGAGAAACAGACATTCTCACCTTCCCCCGACTTGTCTGCCGTTGATCTCTTCTCCAGCAGGCATGTGAGGGCGGGCTGGTTGACATCATAGCTTTGCAGACTGGCCTCGCACAGAGCTCGGTCTGTGAATAGTGACACTGCCGGCCCAGCACATAAACAGAGGTGCAGACAGTGCTGGCTGGCAGAAGAACAACCAGGACTTGCTGCAGCCATGAACAGCTGCTGGAGGAGCTTGGCTTGCAAGCAGAGACCGGCCCACACAACCAGCAGTCAGCCTCACAGAATGGCGCCTCTCTTCAAATGCTCCGCTCTGGAGGGTTAGAGGCGTGTCACGTACAACTATGTAAGCACACCTCTGGACCCGGAAGCAGCTGAGATGGAGGTAAATCACCCGGCTTCAGCCGCCGGGTGCATTCTTGAATCACTGGCGGCCGCAACCCGAAAATAGCCGTGGCCAGCGGCCCTGAAGCTGAGTGGCCGGCGGCCTGGGGGGCAAATGCCTCCCTGCAACCTGGCCCAGTCCGCCCCTGCCCAGACCCAGGCTATATATACTAGATGTTGGCCCAATTCTAACGCATCGAATTTTCTAGAATATGTATGTAGTTTATTTATGAAGATTTAAGAATAATGCAATAAATACACAGGATTTTCAAGGTAAAATATATATATATATTATCTTTAAATGTTATTGCTCGCGCTGTGAATGGGGGTTAAGTTCCGCGCCAATATCGTGACGGCAATACCAGGCGGCCGCGACCAATCAGCAACGCTGCTTCATTCACTATATCTGCACATGTGACACCTCAGCAGCAATCAGTAAGGTACCGTCACACTTGGCGACGCTCCAGCGATACCTACAGGTCATATCGTTGTCGGGATCACTGGAGTGTCTCCAAGTGTGACGGTATCTTACTGATCGCGATGATTAGTGATCTCAGAGCGGGCGCCTGGTCGCTGCTGCATGTCACACTGAGCGACATCGCTAGCGCCAGTGAGTCTACTTACGATGCGAGAGGCCAGGAGATGACAGGTCGTATCGTTGTCGGTATCTTTGGAGAGTCGCAAACTGTGACTGAGCAGCCGGTAGATGACCGGCTGGCACCGGTCATCTCCCGGCTGCTTCGCCGATGACCTCCGATGCAGGCGGGCGACGGTGAGCCCCTCAGTCACACCTGGGCCCCGGCATTTGGGCGGGTACGCCGGGTGCTGATGCCGGTCCTGCTCCACAGCTTTGCCATTTTTCGCTGCCGAGCTGCCAGGGAGTCGTGGGCGGGACCATCTTCAGCAAATTGTGTCTGTTTCTCTGTAACGGAAATCCTTCTTCGCTGATTGGTCACGCCTGGCTGGCAGCAACGTGGGATTTCTGTTGCAGAGAGACAGACAGACACGATAAGATGATTATATAGTAGGATATATTTCAGTTTTTCTTGTTTAATAAATTTGCAAAAATTTCCACATTTCTGGGGTTTTTTTCAGTCAAGATGGGGTGCAGAGTGTACATTAATGAGAAAAATTTAAAGAGGTCTGAATACTTACCCATTGTATATATACATCTGCAGTGTCACTTACAAGGCCCGGAATAACACTTAACAGGCTTATACCGGGGTCGGGAATCAACCCCAGGTAGTGTATAATATTAAAGCAGCACATGGACGTGCGGATCATGGCTAGTGATAAAAGAACAACCTAAGAATAAATGTTATATTTAATCGCAGTAAGAGTGCACCAGATAATAATAATATGTACAGATGAATTATACAGATATTACAGTAAGATATGTGAATAAAGGTATTAATGTACAAAAGATATATGCAGTCAAATGTAACTCAGATTTCTTGTTGGTGGTGGCCAGCCAGAGGCAGTGTAGAGCCAAAGGGTTTCCTTGGGTATACCTAACACATAATGTAACGTGCTTTCCTTAGTAGTAGTGACAGCGAGAAAATGGCATTACTTGTTCTTATTACCTAAAATGTCAGCCCCTCTCCACCCCTGGGCTGTCCTGGACTCCCCTCATCTGTCCTCTAAGCTGAAACATTCGCAAAGTTATGATTAGAGATGAGCCACCACCCCGGTGTTCGAATTCGATTCGATTCGTCGAATTTGCTGTGTGTTCGTTGAAGGTTCATCGAATGTTCATCGACCACCGTCAAACACGTCGAACACCATTATGAATGTAAAATATGTTTTAACGTTAGTACCGGGCGGGGGGAGCAACTATAGGGAGGAGGGAGCGCAGCACCAGGAGCAGATAGCAAAAGACACAGGCGGGGAAGCCGGCAGTGAGAAGAGGACTTCACCGCCGGCTTTCCTGCTCTGTGCTGCGCTCTCCGCTCCCTGATGCTGGAGGAGATTGCCGAGCAATGGGCAGCGCAGTGAATAATACCGGAAGTTAATGACTTCCGGTTTATTCACTGCTCTATCGGCGCTCGGCAATCTCCGCCAGTGACAGCAGAGTTCGGGCTGTGCAGGCAGGGTTCACCCACGTCATAGCCCGAGCTATGACCTGGGGTGAACTCTGACTGCACAGTCAGTTGTCAACCTGCTCCTGCTGTGCATAGATGTGTGTGTCTATGCAGAGCGATGTAGCAGTGCTGACATTGCGTTTTTGGACTAAGTTGGATGGAAGAGGAATTTTTTTTTTTATTAAAATAGAGTCTCTAAGTGTATTTTTTGTTTTATTTCTAATAAAAAAAAATTTCTGTGTGTTGTATTTTTTTTTTAAATTTCACTAGAAATTCATGGCGGTCATGTGTAATATTGACCTGACCCCTTGAATTTCGGGCTTAGGGCAGCTGATAATACAAAGCTGGGTCTAACCCCTTTATTATCCAGTCAGCCATGGCACAGGGCCCTGGAGGAGCTGGGTTCAGCACCAGAAGATGGTGCTTCTATGAACACCCCATTTTCTGGGGTGGCTGCGGACTGCAATTCGCAGCGGGGGTGACCAGAAAGCTTGGGCCTCCGTGCGCTGCGGATTCCAGCCCCCAGCCGCCTAGTTGTATCTAGCTGGACATAGAAATAGCGCAAAGCCCCACGCATTTTTTTTTATTATTTCATGAAATTCATGAAATATTAAAAAAAAAGGGCTTCCTTCTATTTCTGTTTCCAGGCAGGTACGAATTGGCACCTGGGGGAAGGAGGCAGCCCGTTCCTGACTGCTGTACCTGGCTGGACACAAAAATACGGCAAAGCCCACGTCAAAATGTTTTGGAAAAATTAATAAAAAAATTAAAGAAATACACTTAGGTAATGCATCTTTATTAACCCCTCGAGGCCGGAGTGTAGTGGCATTGTAAGGGGGGGTTAACTCAGGTCACCCGAGGACAGCTCAGGTGGCATGACCTAAGCTATGCTCGGGTGACCTGAGTTAACCCCCTTTACAATTCTGCAGCGCTCAAAACAATTTGACGTTGGCTTCGCTGTATTTTTGTGTCCAGCCAGGTACAGCAGGCAGGAACGGGCTGCCTCCAATCCCCAGGTGCCTATTTGTAACTGCCTGGAAACAGAAATAGAAGGAAGCCCGTTTTTTTTATTATTATTTCATGAATTTCATGAAATAATAACAATAAAAAATGTGTAGGTGCTGGAATCCACAAATTGCAGTCCGCAGTCACCCCAGAAAATGGCGCGTTTGGAGAAGTGCCATCTTCTGTCCCTGAACCCAGCTCATCCAGGGCCCTGGTACCATGGCTCACTGGGTAATAAAGGGTGTTAGAGCCAGCTTTGTGTTATCAGCTGGCCCTAAGGCCGAAATTCATGGGGTCACGCCAATATTAGACATGACCGCCATGAATTTCTAGTAAATTTAAAAAAAAAAAAAACATACAGAAAACAATATTTTATTACAAATAAAACAAAAAAATTCACTTAGAGACTGCATCTTTATTAAAAAATTCCTCTTCCATCTGACGTAGATCAATCAGATTTTTTTCTTCAGCTCAGTTACATCTCTGGTAGAGAACCTCTACCAGAGATGTAGCTGAGCTGTGCAGCCATGCTGCATGAACTCACATGAACCTTTCCCTGACAGCACTGCGCGGCTTCTTCAAATGAACAGCTCATCTGCATCAGCTGATCATTTGAAATAACTGGCGGGAAAGCCAGCGGTGAGACTTCACCACCGGCTTTCCTGCTCTGTTCTGCACTCCTCGCTCCCTGATGCCCCCTCATTGCTCCCTCCGCCACCTCCCCGCCTGATCCTAAGTTAGGACTGGGCGGGGGGAGCAGATCCAGGGAGCAGGGAGGGGGCATCAGGGAGCGGGGAGCATAGCACAGAGCAGGAAATCCGGCGGTGAAGTCTTCTCACCGCCGCCGGCTTCCTCGCCTTGGTCCTTTGCTCATCGCTAGCTGGTGCTGCGCTCCCCACCCGGTTCTATCTTAGGATCAGGATGGGAGGCGGCAGAGGGAGCGGAGGATTGGGATGAGAGGCTGCGGGGGGGCATTGGATCGAGCTGAATAATTGTTTAAAAGCCGGCGGCTTTTTACCACCGGCTTTTGAACAATCATGCCCCCATTTCAGCCTTTTCCTCTGCCCCCAGACCACTTTATAGGGTCCTTTTGGTGAACGAACTGTTATCCAACATAACCTAGAGCTGCCTAATTTGAAGCTAATTGTTCGCATTCGTCGAATTACTTGAACACCGCCCAAAACAACTTGAATTTGAGATTGACGAACGTTTCAAATCGAACATCGCTCATCTCTAGTTATGATGGGTCATAATTTTCCACCGTGATGACCAAGGAAAATGGTTTTGGTACCATTGGATCCAGCTGGCCTGCTTAAATTGATTTTTTTACCCTGCAGTGTATGTTTTGCTGCTCTTTTTCTTTACTTAAATCTATGTATTTCAATCTATTTATCTATATTTCTCCATTCTTTTTTCTATTGGTTTATCTATCCATTTATCCATCCATCAGCTGCAACAGCTGAAAACTTAAGGAAACTTAAAAATTCTCTTAAATTCAACAGGTTGAAAACTACTGTTAAGCTAGAGTCAGATTAGCACTATTAGCTGCGCTCAGGGGGGTTCCGGTAAAAAGATAGAATTTGGGGCCTTGATGCAATGTTACCGCCATCGTAATGCGGTGTCAGCGCTGACAATTCATCCCTATGGTGATGGAACCCTTAACGAAGCTCAAACGCTGGCATCCCAAATTCTATGTTTTTAACGGAAGCCCCCTGAGAGCAGCTGATAGCGCTAATCTGACCCTAGCTTTAGACCCGTTGGTTGTGAACTAAGGTAATCTTATGGTTACCAGAGTTCCCAACCACTAGATCTTCCGGTGCCCATTTTGGTGGCAAATTTTTAAGGGACATTTAAAGTTTTCGAGCCGTTACCGCACAAAGCCTAGTTCACCGGTCTTTTTTACCAAACTTGAATCCCAGTTGGCTAGGTTTGTGTCGAATTTGACAAACATTTTCCGAGTATGTTCGCTCAACACTAATGATAACATTTATTCACTTATATAGCACTATGAATTTCACAGTGCTTTACATACATTAGAAACTTTGACCCCATTGAGGCTTGAAATCTAAATCTTCTATCAATATGTCTCTGGAGTATGGGAGGAAACCATAGCGTTCAGAGGAAACACTGGCGAACATACAAACTCCTACAACTAAGTCAATAATTAATTATTCTATGAGCTTATATTCTTAAATATTCTTCTATGACAGTCTGAGACACAGCTGCCTAATGTCAGTGTTCCGAATATAAAAGCACATGAATGAATGCAAAAAGATAAAAACGTTGCAAAATGTATACAAAGGTTTCCTATGTTCATGGTGATTTCTGCTTTTTTCAGCTTTCATACTGTAACCGATGGAAAATACATATAATGAGGGACACTAAACAGCAAGCAGCTCAGGTGCTTTGTTACTCCACAGAATGTAATGTGATAGTAATTTCACATAAACAGCCAAACAAACATAAATCAATCTTGTGCTTGCTTCTTGTTACCTTCTCTGTGACCTGAATTGGTAAAATACTCTATTATACCTACACACTAAAAAGAAAGAAGATATGAGACAGAGCAAGCAGCTAATTACATTTTGATTAGATTCTGTATTTAAGGGGCAGCCTTGCATTTAGCAAAAAACAGATGTTGCTATGCTTCTAAGAATATAATCGCGAGTGTAGCGATTGTGAATGGAAGATAAGGCCACTCTGGACAGCTAAATAGGCACATAGGCGACGTTTAAAGTGGCAGTCCCAACTCCCACCTTTATGAGATATCCGGAAGATATGCTATCAATGTGTGTCCACCAATGAGACCCACATCAATCTGGAGAACAAGGACCTTGCGCTTGTGTGGCGCCCCTGTGGTCCACGTTGTTACTACACCTATCCAATATGTGTAGTATTATGCTCTCAGGTGAAAGGAGAAACTTTGCTGAGATACACTAACACACACACCCAACACTAATCCAAACTCCAGGCCAGGGAGATGCAGGGTGGAAGAGGCTCCCAAATAGAGCAGTCCCAAACTGCTGTCTGTGGGGAGGAGCAGGTCTAGGGGTTGGGAGGAGTGAGTTAGTAGTTACACAGAAAGAAGGAAAACATCATGGCAGGAGAAGAATGAGTTCTAGGGAATCCAGGCAGCTGAGGTGAGTGTGGGACGATCCAGAGGGGTCTGCTGCTACTCTCCGGGTCTGGGAACCTTAAACTACAGCTGGCTGGACAGCCAGGAAGATGAATGAGCAGCACAGGTATAACGGCCCCAATTCAGTCTGGAATCTGCAGGACCAGCTGAGAAACCAGAGGCCACTGAACTGCAGGTGCAGTGGCTGCCACCGTGGTCTCTCCCAAGCAAAGGGTCTACAGAGGGTTGAGAGGACTTGCAAGGCAGTCACTCAGAAGGGCAAGCAGTCGCCTGCTTTGGGACTTGTCGCACGAGGACACTGGGAAGGAAAGAGTAGAAAAGTGTAAGTAAAGGGCAGTAGGGAAAGTCTTAATACTCTGTGTCTCAGCAGAGTTGATCTAAACTAACTACTTGGGAGCTGGCCAAGATACAACCTTGGAGGACACAGTACCCTGGCTTGGTTGTCTATAAACTTGAATTGCAAGTAAAGATAACTGGTAAAAACTGCAACCATTGTGTTTTCCACTCCTTCCCGCGCCCTCTTGCACCAACAACTACAACCACCATCATTTCCATCACCACCTTAACCAGATCCCAGGGACCTGCTCCATCTGAAGGGATGGCTCCATCACAGCTTCTATACCACCTATCCCCTGGGGACACTACAAGCAGCACTGGTCCAATTGACCAGACACCTCAGATGGCATTAGAATAAACTTAATTTTTCCCCTGTAAATATCCCCCTTAACATGCTCGGTCAGGGCCACTGCTTTTGAAGTCGCCACCGTGACTTCCAACAGACTGATATCCCGGAGTGTCCAAGTACCCTCGACCTTGCAGCCGATGCATTGGTACTTATTAGAGAAGTGGGGTCAGAATTCCCATACACGTGTGGATCTCTCCACGTGAAAATTCCAACCACCTCTCAACTCACAATGGCATGTGGCATGGCCCCATTCTTTACTCTGATTTGGTTTCTGCATCTACTATAAATCATAGATCAACATTTATTACATATCTGGCATATAATGAAAATAATACATAAATCTATTCAATGAAAATACCCCTTTAATAAGAAACAAAGTTTAGAAAAAGAGTTCCTTGTTGGTGGTGCCCTCTTTCCGTCTATATACCCCTTTAATAAGACCTTTCACTGGATATTTTTTAATTGAAACTGAGTACCTCCTCCAATTGTAGTTCGTCCACATGCCGTTTTTTTAGTGCCTCTCCATTCCAAACTTTTGCCCCTGGTAAGGCTGAAGATTTTCCATTTAACCAACTGTGCGGATACCACCAAACTTCTGTAGTCATTTGTTTTGTCTCCTCTGTTGCTGGCCAATCAAACCATAGCTGTACCCACTAGGAATTTCTGTGGTATACACCCAGTTGGTAGAAGAGAAAATTTACATTTGGAATGGAAATGCACAGGGAAAAAATAAATACAGTTGCAGAATCAGTGAAGCAGAAAAAATTGTAAGTACCAAGTATAAATAAAAAAAATCCAGTGACAGGACCATTTTAGAGAAGCTTATTTTTTGCTATGTGCTTAAGAACTAACATGCAGGTAGTTACTAACTACCTTTCTCTTCTATTCTGTGCCAACTCAGAGTGGGCAGGGACCACAATTCTGCTGCTTCACATCAACAGAGCAGCTCTTCCTCCATTTGCTTACTCTGTTTATAGGTAATGACTGATCATGCTGATTGATAGCTAGCTCAATGTAGATAAACAACAGGAAGCCTGCAATCAAAAAGCATGACGATGGCAGTCACCCCCTGTTAACAGAGTGGAGAGGAAGAGAAGTTGCTGCCCTGTCAATGTTGACATAAACAGAAGTTGCAGAACCACCCCTCATGAGCAGTCTGTGACAGCTGTGTGAGCAGGTAGTTAGCAACTACCTGCCTGTTAGAAAAATAAACCGGGAGCATCCAAGGATTGAAACTCTTCTTTTCTCCTTTAGTTAGACATATTTAAAACGACAAGAACAAGCGAATTCTAGAGAGTTTCTGACATGTGAGTTGTCCTTAGTTATCTCTACTTCAAGGAAAAAAAAAGAATTGCAATCCTTGGATGTGCCCGAGTTATTTTTCTATCATGTTTTTCAGTCTCTGAGTGGACAACCTAAATTCAGAGAACTCCTATACCACAACTGTGGTTTCCAGTGAATTACATGTCTGAGTTTTCCTCCACAAACTTCATTCCATACCTGCCTGTTAGTTATTATACCCAACGTATAAAATAATATAGGCCCAGTAAACCCCTTTAAAGGGTACTCTCACAATATCTATTATGGTTTAGTGGTTTGCGTTAAAGAGATTAAAAGGGGTTGGATACCGTCCTAGCATTTCTCACAGTGTCATACACCTCTCTTCAGGGTAATTAAACCATTTGAGACTCATGGCGAAACAATTTGACACAAATCAAATTTTGGGAAAAAGTTAACCAAAGCCCACCATATTCCAGGGTATTGCATCATAAACCATGTCACAAATCAAACTATCAAAACTATTTACTTTTCCTCTCTTTACTCCTGCTCCTGTCAGGTGATATCTCTCCAAATCCTGGTCCCCCCTCTGCCAACCTCAACCCCTCCCCCACATCACATAGAAACCATGCTAACCTTATCAACAATACCTGCACACCTTCATCTCCCCCTTTTAATTGCGCTCTCTTGAATCCACAGTCTGTATGCAACAAATTTCCCTTTATTCACTACTACTTTCTCACTAACTCTTAATCTGCTGGCCCTCACTGAAACCTGGTTTCAGGATTCAGACACTGCTTCCCTTGTTGCTATTTCTCATGGTGGTTTACATTTCTCACATTCCCCGAGACCTGGGAAGAGACAGGGTGGTGGAGTTGGCTTACTCCTGTCCCCACAAAGTACTTTCGAGGTCATCCCCCTAGCTCCATCACTCTCATTCCCTTCTTTTGAGGTCCACACAATTAGACTCTTCTTCCTCCTCCCGCTCAGAGTAGTCGTGGTATACAGCCCCACAGGGTCACCCACCCAGTTCCTCGACCATTTCTCCACGTGACTGCCTCAATTCATGTCCTCAGAATTACCAACTCTTATTCTGGGAGAATTCAACATCCCCATAAACAACCCCGCATGGGTGTTATGTTCGACACTGATCTTCCCTTCACCTTCTATATACAATCTCTCGCCTGTTTTTGACGCTTACACCTGAAGAAGGCCTCTAGAATTTGCCCTTTTCTCACCAAGGAAACAATAGCCCTCACCATTGCGCTG
>JARQOC010000004.1:564370210-564451923 GCA_033576535.1 Allobates femoralis
CCAGATTTTCCTCTCCATTATTTGTAGTTTTGGAGACAATGCTTTCACTGCAGGGCAATTGTTGGTCAGAGAAAATCCAATATATATATTTTTTCAATTCTCTGACTGTAAACTGACATCTGAAATAGTCCCCCTCCTCTTCTGAATCTGGAAACATTGAGAAGAATTTTTTCTTATCCATTTTTCTTTCTCCGGGCACATCCAACACCTTGATGTTTTGACATAGCCAATGGCGATTTTCTAAAGTGCATAGGCAAAGATCCGACATGAAATAACCTCCTCTGTTCTGCATGAACAAAGGCTAAAATGTTCAGTGCAAGAAAAGCTTTGTAAACTATTTGTGTCGATGGAGTTCACAATGGCAATCTATTTCAGGATGAATTCACACAGTGCACTTCTGCATTTAGCAAGGGCATTAATATCTGCATTCTCTTCTATTTTAATGCCTGTGTTGATTAGGCAGTACTTAATCGTTGCTATTCTTAGTTTCCGTGAATGTGACAAATACGTAAATTGCGGGACGTGTAAAATTCAGAGCAGGATCAGAAATCTGTCTTGTAGCAAGGCTATCCCGTCTCGTTCTTGACAGTGGGAGTGAGAAGGGAAGTGGGCAGCTGGTGGGGATGATCTGGCTCCTGATAAAATGTGGTGCTCCAAAAATGTAATTTCCATGAAATATCCCTCTGCAATCTGTGTAAATCAGCCCTTTAGTTTTTCAAATGGCCCCGAAGAAAAACACAATCTAATTTCCAGCATCAGACACTTGGGGACAGTGGCTAACATTTTCTTTCCCTTTTTAATAGATCCAACTAGCTCAACGTACATTTGCATTTCCTACCATCCAGCCGAGAGAAAATCTTTGTGTCTCCGGCCTGAATTTAAATTTGAGCATCTAATAAGGGCAGGCACGCAGGGATGAATTTAGAGTGGCCTCCAATGTGCTTTAGATTCCAATTTAAAAAAAAAAAGAAATATGTCACAGTAGCATAGGTGAGTATTGTGAAAGGGACTGCTTAAAATAATTGGCTCGGATACACTTTGAAGTGAATCTGGGAGAAATCAGAAGCTCCTACAGTTCTGTTTTTGTCCTGCTGATGTAAAGACTCCCCAGTCTTTTCCATATGTACACTGGGTATCCGTATTACTGTTATCTACCCAACTATCAAAGATGGATTAGTCAAATGCACAATGACAAGCCTGGTATAAAGTAACTACCAAAAGTCATTCCTTGCATAAAAAGTCACTATATCTGCTGTAGCAATGTGTGGTATAAAGACGTGCTCCAAATCTCTTGTGGAATCAGGGATCAATTATCACAATAGGTCAACTTGAAGGTCAGATACTCTTTTAGAAACAAATTGCAAGTATAACAGCAGATACATATGAAGACTTCACCTTCATTTTAGCACTCTTTTTTTTTTAAATTATACATCTTAAAATCTCCTTGTTGGAGTATTTTTTTTTTATATATTTCTCATTAAAGGGGTTGTCTGCCTTTTATTATAGATGGTGTATCCGAAGGATTGGTCATCAATATCAGATCGAAGGAGGTCTAAAGCCCCCGTCACACTAAGGCGGCCGTCACACGCTGAGATATCGTGCAAGATATCGCTTGAAAGCGGCAGATTAAACATCGCGAAAGCGATGTCTGTGCGTGTGACGGCCAGATACGACGAGCGATATCTGATCAAATCTCTAAATCGTGATCTGAGGTTCGGTTCTCAGATCTGACGATATCGCCCAATTAAATACGCACAATCGACACGTGTAAATTCCCGACATCAGACGAAACGTGTGATTTCAGCGATGGCAAAATCCATCACGTAGGCGTGTCAGGAGTTTCCTATTGCCTGACCCCCTCAGTGGTGATTCGTGCAACGAAATGGTTTCGGATTGGCTGCTTCACCACTAGCTCGCATTGGTGGAAGATGATGCGTTGCCATTGGCTGCCCTCACAGGGCGCCATTTTGAAAGCGCTGTCTTCAGCACCACACATAGGCGTCGGCTGCACAATATCTCCGCGAACTGTACACCCAATCGCGTCGACTTCATAATCGAATCTGCGTGGTCCCCGACCCTGCTATATAGTGTCCACCTTGTCATACACCCACACAATGTTGAAGGGCCCGGCTTATGGGTCCTGTGAGAGACGGGCGGGACCAGGACCCACATACCTCCCCAAAGGCCCTTGTGACAGTGGTCACATTTTTAGTTTAACACACCTAGGGACAGAGTTAGGACTGTCTCGAACAGGGCCTACCGTGAAGTTGGTGAGGCAGCTTAACGTGCGTTTTTATGCGAAAACGCATTAACCAAAAGGCCCTGATTTGTGTCACACCACTTGTTATTTGGTACATTGTTTGTGTCCGACAACGGATTACATACAAACACGCATATGTTGGCCCACATATATGGTGTTTACGCCACTAGTGTTGCAAGGCACAGTCGAGAGGTACACCTACATTAGGCCACCAGGAACAATTAATGTTCTGAGACGCTTTGTCTCCTTTGCGTTGTCATACATTTTACCCCCAATTCCCCTAGATTAACACATGCGCTTTCTCACACACTAAATCAAACATCAGCCAGAGCACACAGCAAACATACATGCGTTTCACATGCGTTGGAAAATATCCACTCATGACAACACACACAGCTCACTTTAGGCTGTTTAATTAAACGCATCTGTACACTACCTTAAAATTGAACAACGCATAAGCGAGTTATTTTTGCTCAACGCAACACGGGAATTGCGTTCTGTACGTTTTGCCCATTGCAATTTATAGTTATGTGCTACAGCACATATATACATTACGATCAATATCACAGGACATTGTGGGGATGAGGCCGCCATGTTTCAAAGGACATCTGACCCAATGAGGACGCAGTACTGAGCACCAATGGTGTAGTGAGGGGCGCAGCTTGGAGCCCATGTACCACGCCTATCGGCTCCGATAACGCCCACATTTGCTCCCACATCGTTTAGGAGATTTCTGTGTGACTTTAGCTGAACGATGTCCACTGCTGATAACTGCATCTCTCAGACGATCGCTGGATGGGTGGTTCGGGGAATCGTCTGAGCGATGTCTGTGGGTGTAGCGTCGTGATGAGCGATTTTACGCGTCGTTCGGACGATATGCAAATTTAACATCGTCTACGATATCTTTAGCGATATCTCAGCGTGTGACGGCCGCCTAAGCGAGATCGCTGCTGAGTCACAAGTTTGGTGAAGCAACAGCGACCTCGCTATGTTCGACACTTAGCGGCGACCAGGCCCCTGCTGTGAGATCGCTGGTTGTGTCAGAGTCGCCTGGAGCATTTTTTGATCGTTGGGGCCCTGCTGGGTAGCATGCATCGGTGTGTTTGACAGGGACAACGACCAACGACCTCAATTCTACAGGTCTGAGAAACAGGGTCTCAACGACCTCCGTATCTTTCTGGATCGTTGCTGCGTCGCTGGTGAGATCTGACTGTTTGAAATCTCACCAGTGACCACATAGCAACGCACCAGCGATCCCTACCAGGCTGTATCGTTGTCGGGATCACTGGTGCGTCACCAAGTGTGACGGTACCCTAAACCCGGTACGCTCACTGACCAGCAATCTGCCGCAGCCTGATGTGATTACTTATCATTGGCCAGATATCATCAGGTGCCTCCCCTTTTTAAACTAATAAGAGTTGTTCCTCTGCTGCCGACACTATACAATTGATGTAATTTAGCATCCAGGATCCACTAGCACTAGGAAATGTTTATTGGTGGGGGCTCTATCTGTTGCACACTCATGGATCCCGATATTGAAGACCCATCGTAACGATAGACTTTCAATATCAAAGTAGTAGACAATATCAGCTGAGCAGTGGGGAACACAGATCTTTTTTGAGGACACTAGTGTCTTCATTTAAGATAAAAACCCAACTAAACACTTGACTTCTCATTAGCATATGACACAGGAGTCTTTAAAACCTGATTTCATACTACTCAAGTTGTATGATTGTCAAAAGGGACATGTTTTAACATGTGTAGCAATGTTTAGGCTAAGACAGAGCGTTTGTGCTCCATGTTTTATTGATCTGTTTTTGGTTCAATTTCTGCACCAAAAAATTATCCTTTTTTTGCACAAACAGCATCAGTAACTCATCATCCAGTTGTGCTGCTTATTTGCTGTTTTCAAGGGACAAAGACAGACAAACACACAGACAGAGGCACACACACACTTTTTTACCCTCCCTATGATCCCACGGTGATCCCTGGAGATGTCTGCTGGCTTTATTAGGACCTGTGGGTAGTCTGTATGGTACTTACAGGACCTGTGCCCCATGTGACTGAGTCACATGGGTGAGTCCTGGAAGTATCGTACAGACTATACACAAAGCCTGCTGATGACTGGAACCAACATATCGCTGTGGATCACCATGGGATCGCAGGGAGGGTGAGTAATTGAATGTTAGTGGTGCAGAAATTGAAAATCACAATAATTTTGCTGCCAGACGTTTTGACTGATCCATTTTTGGTGCAGTTTAGAAAAAAACAAACAAAAAAAAAACGTAAAACCAAAAATCATATCAGAAATGTCCAATGTGAACTTAGCCTATGAGTTTGAAGGCTTTAAATTGCATGCTGAAGGTTTACCTTTATCTACTGAAGTTTATTAATTGAAAGAAAATATATACTTGATTTGCAAATGAAGACACGTGTTATGCAAATAACCAACTCAAAAATGGTTAAAGGGGGAAATACAGTGTTGGCCAAAAGTATTGACACCCCTGCAATTCTGTCAGATAATACTCAGTTTCTTCCTGAAAATGATTGCAATCACAAATTGTTTGATATTATTATCTTCATTTAATTTGTCTTCAATGAAAAAAACACAAAAAGAATTGTCCTAAAGCCAAATTGAATATAATTCCACACCAAACATAAAAAAGGGGGTGGACAAAAGTATTGGCACTGTTAGAAAAATCATATGATGCTTCTCTAATTTGTGTAATTAACAGCACCTGTAACTTACCTGTGGCACTTAACAGGTGTTGGCAATAACTAAATCACACTTGCAGCCAGTTGACATGGATTAAAGTTGACTTAGCCTCTGTCCTGTGTCCTTGTGTGTACCACATTGAGCATGGAGAAAAGAAGGAAGACCTAAGAACTGTCTGAGGACTTGAGAAACCAAATTGTGAGGAAGCATGAGCAATCTCAAGGCTACAAGTCCATCTCCAAAGACCTGAATGTTCCTGTGTCTACCGTGCGCAGTGTCATCAAGAAGTTTAAAGCCCATGGCACTGTGGCTAATCTCCCTAGATGTGGACAGAAAAGAAAAACTGACGAGAGATTTCAACTCAAGATTGTGCGGATGGGGGATAAAGAACCTTGACTAACATCCAAACAAGTTCAAGGTGCCCTGCAGTCCGAGGGTACAACAGTGTCAAACCGTACTATCCATCAGCGTCTGAATGAAAAGGGACTGTATGGAAGGAGACCCAGGAAGACCCCACTTCTTACCCCGAGACATAAAAAAGCCAGGCTGGAGTTTGCCAAAACTTACCTGAGAAAGCCTAAAATGTTTTGGAAGAATGTTCTCTCTTTTTGGGCAAAGGCATCAATATAGAGTTTACAGGAGAAAAAAAGAGGCATTCAAAGAAAAGAACACGGTCCCTACAGTCAAACATGGCGGAGGTCCCCTGATGCTTTGGGGTTGCTTTGCTGCCTCTGGCACTGGACTGCTTGACCGTGTGCATGGCATTATGAAGTTTGAAGGCTACCAACAAATTTTGCAGCATAATGTAGGGCCCAGTGTGAGAAAGCTGGGTCTCCCTCAGAGGTCATGGGTCTTCCAGCAGGACAGTGACCCAAAACACACTTCAAAAAGCACTAGAAAATGGTTTGAGAGAAAGCACTGGAGACTTCTAAGGTGGCCAGCAATGAGTCCAGACCTGAATCCCATAGAACACCTGTGGAGAGATCTAAAAATGGCAGTTTGGAGAAGGCACCCTTCAAATATCAGGGACCTGATATCAGGGACCTGACCTTTGTTTGCCAAAGAAGAATGGTCTAAAATTCCAGCAGAGCATTCTAAGAAACTCATTGATGGTTACCGAAAGCGGTTGATCGCAGTTATTTTGGCTAAAGGTTGAGCAACCGAGTATTAGGCTGAGGGTGCCAATACTTTTGTCTGGCTCATTTTTGGAGTTTTGTGTGAAATGATCAATGTTTTGCTTTTTGCTTCATTCTCTTTTGTGTTTTTTCATTGAAGACAAATTAAATGAAGATAAAAATACCAAAGAATTTGTGATTGCAATCATTTTCAGGAAGAAACTGAATATTATCTGACAGAATTGCAGGGGTGTCAATACTTTTGGCCAACACTATAAAGCCTACAACTAAGCATTTGCACCCACACCCTCGTGGTTCCTGGACTAGAAAATCCCTAGCCACACAAATGAAAAACACAACTTGAACCTAGCTACCTGAAAGGCCATCAAAGGATTTCTCATTTATCCTGAGGAACCAGAGGGGAGGTTACTATGTACAACTTCCCAATGTGATATCCAACCAAAATCACCAGCACAAACCACTCAGTTAGGCAGAACCCTGAGTGAATCTGAGACCCTTTAACCCCTTCATGACCCAGCCTATTTTGACCCTAAAGACCTTAGCATTTATGGCAGTTCTGACCAGTGTCCCTTTATGAGGTAATAACTCTAAAATGCTTCAACGGATCCTAGCGATTCTAAGATTGTTTTTTCGTGACATATTGTTCTTCATGTTAGTATTAAATTTAGGTTGATAATTTTTGCGTTTAATTGTGAAAAAATAAAAAATTGTGCAAACATTTTGAAAATGTTGCAATTTTCACATTTTTAATTTTTATTCTGCTTAACCAGAGAGTTATGTGCAGTGGAGCACCCAAGGGGGAAGACCTACGTGTCTGGACACCCCCTTTGGACGGCCCTGAGAAGCTGTGGGGGCCCACCGCCGCCTGCCCCGGTATTATTATGTCTAGGCCTGTATGCGGCGCAGTACGGTGCTTATTCTTTATTACTTTCAGTCCCTGACTCTGCCGCCACTTCTGCCACCCTGTGTGCGTTCCACACACTAGGAATGCATAGCAGAGAGGGTCCTCACTACTCCGCCCCCTCACATCCTCTTCCTGCGGCAGTGTGAAACGCACACATAGAAGAGGGACTCATTCCTGTCAGTGACCCCCTCCTCTTCCGGGATGCACGCTTTTGTAGCCGGAAGTTGGAAACCCAGTCTACTCTCTAGTCTTAGCATAATCCGTTCAGGAATGCGGCCCGTGCAGTATTAAGCATTAATTAGGTATTCAAATTTACAAAATTCGCTTGGCTTTTAGGGGGGCTTCGCTCCCCCAAACCCCCCCACCGGGGGCTTTGCCCCTCGGAACCCCGCTGGGGGGTGACACCCCTCTTTCAGGGCCGGTGTGTGTTTCTTGGACCCCTACCTTGGGAAATGTCTGGGTGCGCCACTGGTTATGTGACACAAAATAGTTAATAAATAACATTTCCCACATGTCTACTTTACATCAGCACAATTTTGGAAAATATTTTTTTTTTTGGTAGGAAGTTATAAGGGTTCAAAGTTCAGCAGCAATTTTTCATTTTTCCAGCAAAATTTATAAAACCATTTTTTTAGTGACCACATCACATTTCAAGTCCCTTTGAGGGGTGTACATGACAGAAAATACCCAAACGTGACACCTTTCTAAAATCTGCACCCCTCTAGCTACTCAAAACTACATTCAAGAAGATTATTAACTCTTCAGGTGCTTTACAGGAACTAAAGCAACATGGGAGGAAAAATGGGCATTTTAATTTTTCTATCAAAAATGTTCTTTTAGCCTCAATTCTTTCATTTTCACATCGGCAACAGGATAAAATGCATCCTAAAATGTGTTACGCAATTTCTCCTGAGTACATCAATACCTCATATGTGGTCATAAACCACTGTTTGGGCGCACGGCAGGGCTCAGAAGGGAAGAAGCGCAATTTGACTTTTGGAGCTAATTTTCCATTCCATGAAATTGCGCTCCTTCACTTCTGAGCCCCGCCGTGCGCCCAAACAGTGGTTTATGACCACATATGAGGTATCGGTGTATTCAGGAGAAATTGCCCGACAAATTTTAGGATGCATTTTATCCTGTTGCCCATGTGAAAATGAAAACATTTAGGCTAAAATAATTTTTTTATTTTACGGATCAATTTGTGAAACATTTGGTGGTTCAAAGTGCTTACCACCAATCTAGATAGGTTCCCTAGGGGGGTCTAGTTTCCAAAATGGGGTCACTTGTGGGGAAGCTCCAATGTTTAGGAACAGGGGCTCTGCAAACGCGACATGGTGTCCGCTAACAATTTGAGCTAATTTTCCATTCAAATAGTTAGCGGACACCATGTCACGTTTGGTGAGCCCCTGTGTGCCTAAACATTGGAGCTCCCCCACAAGTGACCCCATTTTGGAAACTAGACCCCCCCCAAGGATCTTATCTAGATGCATAGTGAGCACTTTAAACCCCCAGGTGCTTCACAAATTGATCTGTAAAAATGCTTACTATGCATCTAGATAAGTTCCTTGGGGGGGTCTAGTTTTTAAAATGGGGTCATTTGTGAGGGAGCTCCAATGTTTAGGCACACAGGGGCTCTCCATATGCGACATGGTGTCCGAATAACAACTGTAGCTAATTTGCCATTCAACTTGTTAGTGGACACCATGTTGCATACAGAGAGCCCCTGTGTGCCACCAACAAAAGGGCAATTGGAAGAGTTGGGGTACAGCACAAGAAAATGACACCTCTAATTATTGTGCTATATTCTGGGGTGGCTGTGGGTTGCAATTTGCAGCGTGGGGGGCCCACAACGTTTGGGTCTCTCCACGCTAAAGATTGCAGCCCCATAACTGCCAAGTTGTACCTAGCTGGCAACCAGAAACACGGCAAAGCTCCATGTCATTTTATTTGTAGAAGTAATTTAAAAAAATGACGTGCGGCTCCGCCATATTTTTGGTCCAGCCAGCTACAACTTGGCAGCTACGGATTGCCACCAACCCCCAGCTGCCTCATTGTACCTGGCTGGCAACCAAAAATACAGCAAAGCCCCTTTTTTTTTCTAGAACTAATTCTAGAAAAAAAAAATGACGTGGGGCTCCGCCATATTTTTGGTCCAGCCAGGTACAACTAGGTAGCTGGGGGCTGGAATCCACAGCATGGAGAGGCCCAAGCGTTCTGGGCCTCCCATGCTGCAAATTGCAGCCTGCAGCCACCCCAGAAAATGGCACATTCATTGAAGTTGTTAATCTATGCTCCTCTTTTTTTTTTTTTTTTACAATGTATGGATTCAATGGTTGACTGAGTGGATTTATTACATATTTAGCATTATATTTGATAGTCTATCCATCCATATACTGTATATCTCCTATGCGATAGGTCGCCTACAGCATTTGACTAATTTCAACAGTTGCATTTCTTTGATGATGCTGTTCCATTCATTTCCGGAAAATATGAGGAATTATGGGGTTTAGGACCCTGTTCCAGTGATTAAAGGAGTCCCATCTTTGAAAATAATGAATCAGAGTCCAACTTTTGTGCATTGTGCAGTTGTATTCAACAATAACACTTGTTACAATGACACACCTGCCCAGTCTTTTTTCAGAAAAGAAATTGGTGTTTAGAGGGAGAGAACATGGAATCTCAACCATATTCATATAATTTACACCTGAAACGGAAATAAATTAAATCAGAAATCAACTCTTGTGCAGCTGTGGACAGGCTAGGAATCTATCAAATTCATTGAAAGGCACACATTACATATTAGGTATGATGCATCTTTCTCCGTTGAGTAGTGTTATATTAAAGTACGGTATATTCATTTTACTCAAATCTTACCAATATCAGGTTTCTATAGAATACAGATATGCAGATATATTTGGAATATGCTCTGAGCCAATTCAGCTATAAAAATAATACCTCTCCACTTACCTATCCATAACATGCACTGCTTAGTTAGACCTTGGGCCTCTTTATGCTAAGCCAGGACTTCTAGCCATGCCTAGGCCTGTGATGTCTGATATCACAATGTATTTCACATCCTTACCCTGCACACTTTCAGCTCCGACTAGTCCCAGAATGTGTATAGGCATGTGCGTCATAAGGTAGTGCCTACATTGGGATGTCCCTATGTTCACCATCTCCATCTGATGTGCATTCTAGGTCAGCACTTCCAGTTAGTGATGGGCGAATCCTAAATTACTCGGAATCGCTTGACTCTAGCGAGTCCGAGCTCAGGACTCGCTACTCGTTGCGAGTCTAGCGAGTCCAATGTTAATGAATGGGGAAGCGAGTAATAGCGAGTAGTGTGAGATTTACAAATCGCAGATGTGTCTCGGAAGCTTCAGCCTGAAGCAATCCTAGTTTTGTCATTTATTTGCATTGGACTCGTTTACTTTGTAAAGTAATCGCTGGGAAATTTGCACAGATAAGAGTCCTGTCTGCTCAGTCTGCTGGCTGCCAGCTCCAGGGTCCTAGAGCCCGCCTGCTGCCTGATGTAGCAGTGCTGAGATTGTTCTCAGTCTGCTCATTCCCTGTGTACAGACATGAATGTCTGTGCACAGAGATGATGTAGCAGAGCTGAGATTGTTCTCAGTCTGCTCATTCCCTGTGCATAGATATCTATATCTATGAACAGGGGATGTAGCAGAGAGGACATCGCGTTTTTGACTGCGTCGGACGGAAGAGGATTTTTTTAACTAAAGATGGAGTCCCTAATGGCTTTTTTTTTTATTTCTAATAAAAAATTTTCTTTGTGTTGTGTTTTTTTTAAAACAATCTAATAGAAATTCATGGCGGTCATGTCTAATATTGGCGTGACCGCCATAAATTTCGGGCTTAGGGCCAGCTGATGATACAAAGCTGGCCCTAACCTCTTTATTACCCAGCGTGCCACCGCTACCAGGGCCGCTGGAAGAGCGGGGTTCAGCGCCAGAGGATGGCGCTTCAATGAACGCACCATCTTCTGGGCGGCTGCGGGCTGCAATTTGCAGCGGGGGGTGCCCAGAAAGCTTGGGCATCCCTGCGCTGCGGATTCCAGCCCCCAGCTGCTTAGCTGTACCTGGCTAGATATAGAAATTGCGCGGAGCCCCACGCATTTTTTTTAAATTATTTCATGAAATTCTGAGATTCTGACTCTGAAATTCATGAAATAATAAAAAAAAAATGCGTGGGGCTCCGCGCAATTTCTATGTCTAGCCAGGTACAGCTAAGCAGCTGGGGGCTGGAATCCGCAGCGCAGGGATGCCCAAGCTTTCTGGGCAACCCCCGCTGCAAATTGCAGCCCGCAGCCGCCCCAGAAGATGGCGCGTTCATTGAAGCGCCATCCTCTGGCGCTGAACCCCGCTCTTCCAGCGGCCCTGGTGGCGGTAGCACGCTGGGTAATAAAGGGGTTAATACCAGCTTTGTTATACAAGCTGGTATTAAGCCCGAGATTCTTAATGTCAGGCCACGTTTGACCCAGCCACTAAGAATCTCCAATAAAGGGTTAAAAAAACACAACACAGAGAAAAATTTTTATTTGAAATAAAAAAAAAGCCATTAGGGACTCCATCTTTAATTAAAAAAATCCTCTTCCGTCCGACGTAGTCCAAAACGCGATGTCCTCTCTGCTACATCCCCTGTGCATAGATAGATGTCTATGCACAGGGAATGAGCAGACTGAGAACAATCTCAGCACTGCTACATCATGTCTGTGAGCAGGCGGGCTCTAGGACCCTGGAGCTGCACAGAGCAGACAGCTGGACTCGGCTCGCAATGTAACAGCAGTTATTTGCGAGTTTCCCTGCTGTCACTGGCACAGTAGCCAAGTCTAATGCAAACAATGGCAATCCTAGTTTTGTCAGCGTTTCTGACAAAACTAGGATTGATATTGATTTGCATTGGACTCGTGCGAGTAATCACTGGGAAACTCGCAGAGTACCGAGTCCTGCGAGTCCCTTACTACTCGCCGAGTAACGAGTCCTAGCGAGTAGATTCGCCCATCCCTACTTCCAGTCTTTACTAGGTACATTCACAAGAACATCTCAGAACTAGTAGCAACATTCTAACTTAAAGTGTAACCATCATTTACATTTTTCTTTAATAGTAAAGTAGTGCAAGTAAATATAATCAATTCTCACATATACTTTATTAATGAAATCAGGAAAGAAACCATTAAAAAAATTTCCACAAGGTGTCTTCAGCAGAAAACTAATGAACCCTGCACACAAAAAGAACGTGTCTGTGTGAACACGCTCACGCCGCCAAACAATCTAATACAAAAAACCTAGTCCATAAAACGTCCCTCACTTGAGATTTTCACACAAAGGGCTGCTTTCAACCTCAGTCCATATCGGACACTGGACCTGTTTGGACCCTGTTCACTTTATACACATTACTTGATCAGGTTTTTAATACAACAGATAGGACTGCTTCGATATGGGTACACCTTGATGAGGTGACGCAGCTTGAAGTACATTTTATGCACAAAAAAACGTATTGACCAAGTACCCTGTTATTTACATATTTTTTACTGCACTTGCATTTTAGACTTTTTTACTGCAGAGTACTTACACGTTTTATGGACTAGGTTTTTTGTATTAGAAGGTGTCTTCAGCAGGCTGTGTGTGAAACTTATTCTCAGTGGCTTTTGCCTTCAGGGGGTGTGGCCTAAACTGCTTTCACAATACAGATAAGACTACTGTCAAAATACCTCATATAGGCACCCTGCTGAGCACAAACAGCTGCTGTGAGATCTTATCTGACATTTGGTCTGTGCTATGTGATAACACCAAACAGAGCCATGTGTATCTAAGTGCCTGCATGAGGTAATTTGACAGTCTTATCATCTGTATTGTGAACAGTTTAGGCCATGCCCACTGAAGACGGAAGCGACTAAGAATAAGCTTCACACACACGCCTGCTGAGGACGTCTTGTTGAAGGTTTTGTTTTTAATGCTTTCCTTCCTGATTTCAATAATAATGTATATGTGAAGGTTTATTATATTCACTTGCTCTACATTACTATTAAATAAAAATTTAAATGATGGTTTTGCTTTAAAGATGCCTGGGGTTTCAGCATGCGGTGGCAATACAAAATGGCGCCATCCTGAAAAAGTGAGCACTAAAGGTTGGGCAGTGATATATTAGTTGTTAGTATTAGTATTATTAGCTGTTCGTTATTATTATACAATTCGTATGCTTTTTGGTCTCTTTGGGTTGCAAAGCATAATGAAGACCCTTCAATTCATGGAGCATAAGTATCCTGTGAATTGAATTTCTCTGGAAAATCCGTATGTTTTAGCAAACTCACATCTTGTCAGATTTGCTCATCTCAACCATTGAGCTTTTCACTCTTTTTGTATAGTTTCTCTCATTTCCTTCTCCCCTTTCGTATAGTTCACGTTAAGAAGTTGTCTCCTTTTTTCCATCTAAATTACAGACCAAAAATTCTCCTGCCCCTGGATTCTAGATGCCAGTATGGCGCACATCCGACTCATTTTTACACTAGATTCTTTAATAATAACAGGACGAGAATCCATTGATGTAACCTATGTATTAAATAATGTAAGAAACATTTACACTAGTGATGAATGAAATGAAGTCAGCATTTCGAGAGTTCAGAACTTGGAAAATGGATTCACACATCATGCTGTGGATAATACCAAAGAACTTGCAACAGGAGATAATTGTTCCAGCATTGGACTGTCACATAATGTACCCATGCTGTTGCTTTCAATTTTTTTGAATTTGATATCAGCATTGTGTGTGTCATGGGATGAGAAGGACGAGGGGAGAGCAAGAGGGGTGGGAGCTAGTGAGAACCTTAATTTACAGAAAATTCATTGGTACCTGGTTATTGTTTAAAGCACCACTCCAGCATTTTCTTTATTTCTCAGCACTCTAGTAACATGTATACTCATCTTCTGGATGCGTAACCTCTTACCCCCACCAGTTCGGTGGCAGCATCCTGTGCCCCTGTCTACTGACTGCTGTGGAATGTGCGTCCTGGAGCTAAAATGTTCAAAAGTGAATAAAGAAATTAATTGAATATTAACCGAGTGCCTAGTCTTCTTTCTATTGTTGTAAGTTCTGACTGGCCGGAAGTCAGAAGTCATGTCACAAGCATTAAATCTTATAAGAGACAGAGCAGGGTCAGAACAAGGCTCTTATAGATATGTATTGATGTGTATAAGAAGAAAAAGAGAAGGGAGGGGCGCTCCTAGTGAAGCCCAGACAGATGCGGGAGCAGGCTGGGGTAAGTGTGCTCACCTCTGATGGTTATGCGACAGGCATAACACCGGAGAGAAGCGTAGTAGCAAGGGCATGCAGGCGCCGGGGATCTGACCAGTGTGAGAATTGCGGTAACGTGGTGCAGTCACATGGGGATGATGTCACCACAGGTCCTCCAGCTCTCCAGCGTTTCAGGGAATTAGGTGTCCTCTCCTCGTGCAGCACCCACCGCTCGCCCTAGGGGCTAAGAGTAATTGTGGAAAGAATAATGGCGGTTTAGGGGCGCTCAAGGAGGAGACAAGGGAAGATAGTGATACTTTGCTTTATTTGGCATAAACAAGGGGTCTTCACAACGCGTTTCGGCGGTAGCTCCGCCTTCATCAGGTGATCACCTGATGAAGGCGGAGCTACCGCCGAAACGCGTTGTGAAGACCCCTTGTTTATGCCAAATAAAGGAAAGTATCACTATCTTCCCTTGTCTCCTCCTTGAGCGCCCCTAAACCGCCATTAATCTTTCCACATGTATTGATGTGTGGCCTCCATGAACACCGGAGCTGCCAAATGGAAACAAAGGGGATACAAGGGAGCAATAGAGTTTAATCCTTTTTAAAACAAAATTAGTCAGTGCATTCACTGCTCACCTCATTCGGTTGTGAGACCCACAACCGGTATATTAGCCTTATACAGCTGCTGCTGGATCCACCATTTCTCGTGGAAGGCAAGACAATGCTCCTATATGGGATCAAGCGATGATAGATGATCCTCACTGCTGCACTTAAAAGATGAATCCTACAAGGTCTTCAGGGTAAAGGTGTTTATTGCTTCAAGGTGTTTCGAGACCTTCCTGGTCTCTTCATTAAGAATACACTAAAAACTTGATCACATTTTTGGTGTATTCCTGATGAAGAGACCAGGAATGTCTCAAAACGTGTTGAAGCAATAAACACCTTTACCCTGAAGACATTGTAGGATTCATCTTTCAAGTGCAGCAGCGCAGATCGTCTATCATCGCTTGGTCCCATATAGGAGCTGCCAACTGGTCACTTTTTGCCACAAATCAACAGGAGCGCCACTGTAAAAGGATGAAGGCAGCTGAAGGTGAGTATAGCAGTATAGCGCTAGAGGTAAGGGACTTATATTTAAAGCACCAAAAAACCTGAAGTGGTGCTTTAAGCAAATCTTGGAGCCTCCTTTGGATGACCTCTTGTTTCGTTGTTTGGTAAAATGCATATAAGCAATCATTATATTTTAAAGCTCCATCCTGGAATAATAAAGAGCAAGTTTATTGCAAGGCATAGGCAACATGGCAAATGGCAAGAAACCATAATCATACGTTTTACTCAAATTGTCCTGTAAATATTTTAAGATGCAGACCTAAGGACGTGCACAGTTCAACATAGATGAAATAATAATTTGAAGGTAATTATGTAGTCGTTGGCTAGATAAAGATCTTCATTTTAATGAACACAGACACAGGAGCAGTTCAGCATCTCTCCTAAATACCACATGGCACATTGGGCAATGATTCACAATCCTATTACCCTGCTGTCCTCATAGACTTAAATGAGAAGTTTCTGCAAAATGTCTTAGGTCGTTATGGGGCTACACTTTCTCAAAATTATCAGTGCTGCTTTGTAACAGGCAATCGCCTCTCTTCTGTTATATGCTAGGGAAGTTTATTGTTTTTTATCTGGTGAGAAATTTATATTAGCAAGAGTTTGTATTAGTTTTTCTGCATCGACTGCCTTCCTTGTAATTCAGTGAAACTGTAACCATTTGTTGAAGAACTGGTACAAAATAAAGTTTTTGGAAACAAGAATCATTTTTTGGTAATCTTGTACAACTTCTTTAACTTTGAATGTAACTTAGTTTCATTGTTCATCTACTTAGATGAACAATTTAACCAAACAATTAATGACTGAAATCAAACCATAATGGTACCTTTACATGCCGCGACGGCAGGCTGGATACATCCCGCTACTTCACGTGCACGAGCACGCTCAAACGGTTACAAACGGTCAACGCACCCTCTTTACACGCCGCCACAAGGTGCGCTACGCCACGCTACATCTATAGCTAGCTACATCGCCGGGTGTCTCAAGTAGCCAGCTGTTGCTTAGCGTACCCGCTTCACACGCCGCCACCACAGGGTGATGTGGGAGCAACAAAGGCAGGACGTAAAACAAATAGGCGTGCCACAGTCCTGTACGCCGCGCCCAAACCACAACCATTGGCCAACACTACGGAGTTGTGATTGGGCACGACGGAAAGGGAGGATGGCCGAGACGTGACGTACTAGTGAGCGGACTGAAGCACGGAATAAGACATGGCGGAGTGTGGCGAATGCAGCTAAACCGATGTTAAAGCGTCACCCAGGAGCGGTGGCCAGTCACATACCCAGTGTGCATAAAAGTAGCGGTTCCGGGGCTATGTGTACGTAGTAGAAGTGTTTGCCTTGTCACGCACGATCAGCGCTTGTGACAGCGGCGTGTGTAGATTGCGGTGAGGTGCGTTTCTGCGACACACATTAGCGGCTTACAACACACAGTATGTGCGTTCTCTGTGTAAATTGTATCTGTGTCAACTATGGCTAACTATGTTGGAATACAGGCTGAATGGTGTTCATATATATCTGGCAACAGATGTGAATGTAGTGGAACTGCTCCCTAGCAAACCTGTGAAAGGTCTGTGTGCCAGTGTATTTGAAAACACCTGAGAAGAATATGTCCTGCATCAATGTGCTGTGTGCAGGGGACCCTCTGCCTACAACAAAATAAAGGCTCATGTACGCACAATGGCCACAAACACTGTTAGCCAAAAGACTGGGCAAAAAACATGGCTACCCACACATATTGTCTGCACAATCCCAGCCAATAGGTGGCTATGACATCCCAGGCCCCCACCATAAACTTCATCACATTTCCCTCCTCCACCAAGTAAACAGGCTCACACATTTGTTTGGATCCAAAATAGTATTTTATAAATCAAATTAATTCATCGTGACCTTGGATTACAATTTTAAAAAAAACATACATCAATATAAAATGGACAAGTAAAGTGCATGTCACAATCTGCCAACACATTGCAGAGACAACAAATTTACCCCACATTGGAACCTGTGCACCAGCAAACAATTTAAAAAAAACATAAACTAACTAACTAACTAACTAACGATACATCATGCACATTAGGAAAACCAAGATCATGAAAATGTTAAACACAAAAGAAAAGGGGTGCAGCTACCCTGCTGTCACCTCCATTGCAAAGTTAAAGACACCTCCCAGAACAAGCCACACTACATGGCCTGGTCCTGCCAGCTCACTGCACCAGACCCATTGAAGTAGGAGCAGTAAGCGTCTCTACTGTCCCTGGCCTCCCGCCGAGTGCGGCCATGGCTCTGCGGCTGGAGTGGCACAATCACATGGCCCTCATCACGCCAAGACCCTGGACGGAGCTCCCCTGTTGTTGCGTTGGCATTATCTACATAACCTCCTGGCGTGTATGATGCCCGATCCCTACGACGCAGGAAGTTATGCAGCACACAGCAGGCCACCACTACCGCGTCAATAGACTCCGGTTTCATATGTATAGGCGTATGAAAAACCCGGAATCTATTGGCCATTATCCCAAACGCATTTTCAACTACACGGCGGGCCCGGGATAGCCGGTAGTTGAAAATGCGTCTCTCAGAAGTAAGGGCCCTCTGTGGATATGGCCGCAGTAGGTGCTCCTGAAGTGGGAATGCTTCATCCGCCACAAACGCAAAGTTGAGATGTTCGGTCGTGTGCTCATTTGAGGGTAAGTTAAGCCCACCACTCCCTAGTAGTGTTGCCAAGAAGCTGCGTGCAAAGACCCCCCATCTGAGTTGCGACCGTTCATTCCAACATCCACGTAGAGGAACTCATAGTGCGCATCTACTACAGCCATGAGGATTATACTACAATACCCTTTGTAATTGAAAAACAAAGAGCCAGAGTTGGCAGGTTTGGTAATCCTCACGTGCTTACCATCCAATGCCCCGCCGCAGTTGGGGAAGTTCCACCGGGTTTCAAAGCCTCGGCCCACTTCCAGCCATTCTGCGGCTGTTTCAGGCATTTTCATGTAGGCTGGCTGCAGAGCTCTCCAGATGGCCCAACACGTTTCAGGGATCAGGCGGCTCAGCAGGGGCAGGGAGACACGTGACATGTATGTGAGTGATGTCATGGACTGCCCTGTAGCCAGGAACCGCAAAGTGATCGCCAACCGCTCAGCAGCTGATACTGATGGTCGCATTATAGTGTCCTGACGCGCTATCATTGGCCCAACACGCTCCAATAGGAAGGTGAAACAGTCCTCGGGCATACGGAGATAGTTTCGGTAATCATCAGGACAGTTAATCTCCAGCTCCCGCAACAGCAGCATGTGGCCCCGGGTTTCCCGCCTGCGCAGCCAATCACGGGTCCACAAGCGCCGCTGTCTGCGCCTCATCAACCTTTCATACCGATCCTGAAGCCACATTTGCTCTTCCACCACGCAAGAGCCACGATAACATTGCGGTCATGGATATTCTGCATCCTCAATATCAGCACCTGTAGATGAGAAACCACAACATGAGTAGGTAGAACAATATGTGCCAATGTCAGCAGGTTAAGCAAGCCACACCTATTTTTGATGACACACTATAGCCAACTGGAGGGGAACTTGCGTCAGGCCACAAAACACATCCCTGAAGCCAGGAAAGGCAAACACCCAGTAGTCACCCCAATCAAAATGGAACACGCCCAATGATAGTGGCCTCCTCTACATCAACTTCTATGGGAGTTTGTCAAAGTAAAACATCTGCACCTTAGTGAGTTAGAAAGGGACATGTGTCACCAATAATGTATGATAACAAATTTACAGATGGCATTACACAGACCATAATCAAAATGTGGCCATTTCCTAATATGGGATGTTAAACAAACAATACGTACCCCGATAGCCTGGTCAAGTAAGCTTACAAGAAGCCAACAACGTTGCACATGAGTGAGGTTGGGTACCCATGGTTACATATGTTTTTCCAGGTCGCATTTGTCCGAAACATCTATGTTATGTCTGGAGTGCCAGCCACACCTCAAAGCCATGTGTCATCCTATCCCCGTTGGACCCAGTCTCCATTGCCCACAACCAGTATGCAGAAATTGATCCAGGTGACAGGAGTAACACATTTCTGTCTACAGTCCTGCAGCCAATCTCCTGTATGGTGTCTGGAAACAAACACAGCAATGTATGTGTTCAAAACTTTGGAAGCACCAAACAAAATGCCTACTCCAAGTCCACACAGTACACTATATCGTCCCCAGCAATACAAACCCCTATACACTCTGCCCAAAGAGTGTTCTGCGGTCGCAAATAACACCAACATATCCACCCCACACCCCGCAATTTACATGTGTGTCCACAGATACTTACTTAATGGGTCTGGCCAGCAAGCGTAATGTTTGCCGGAATGCGCAGCTTTTAAAGGCCCGCCAACCTATCACGATTCAGCGATCTCCACCAATTAGCGGAAGTTAATTGCGCCCCCAGGTGTCCCATTACGCTGTGCGTCATTGTGTCCGCTGTGATTGGTTTGGCGTCCTATAAAGCCAGGCCAATGGCCACGACACCTTGTCCAGAGGTCGATGTGCATTGAGCTACTAGTGTCCTGCGTATCTTCTGCTGCTCTGACAGTAAGCCTCTTTAGCGGTTTCTATTAAAGTGCACGGAACGCTGATGCTTCTTTTGCCGGCCGCATAGGCAATGTGTGTATGGGCATGTTTGATACGGCCTTTAATTTTTGCCCTATAATTATACAGATGGCTCAGGTAGTCTATTGTATGGCAGTAGCCATGTATTGCCTCTACTTGTATTGTGTGCGTATAGTTTTGGCCTTTGATGTTATTTTTTAGTCCGACATATAAAGTTGAGATTTAGAACTGTCATGCACATCAGCATTTGATGTGTGCAATTATTGTTTCCTTCATTGCAGGGATTATTGTTACCTCTGTTACAATTGTAGTCCCATGGATGGTGAAACAACAACATGATGATGTGTTTGCACATTACATGTAGTATGTGCAGTCTTGGAACATACCACGCCCTCCTTTCTCATCTGCTTAATGTTAACCATTTTGCTCAGTACAAAGGTAGTAGCTAGCACACAATGTGTTTGCTCACATGTTGGCCTAGAGGTATGTACGCACACACCGTGTCCAGGTTTTTTTTAATAGGGACAGTGGGTTCATAAATCATGTTGAACACATGTGTAGGTGGGCACAGATTACCTGACATGGTTAATTTTGTCACACATGTCTTTAACTTGGGAGCGGTGTGACATTGTGGAAATGGCACACATAGGCCAAGTTGTAATCAAACATTTTGCTGCCTATAATGTACATATGAGAACCTTATGAGCATGTAAATAATGTTCAAAAGGTTTTTACAGATCGATATGGCTTGTGTCGTGACGGTCTGGTTTGGCTGTGTTTTGTCTTCCCCAGATGCCAAGGTGTACTGTGGAATTTGAAACCCAGCTTCTCACGGAGTATCAGCGGCACGAATGTTTGTGGCGCAGCTCGCTGCCGCAATATAAAAATCAGGCAGCGAGGTCCGAGGCCTACAGGACTCTTGTGGCTCTAGCCAATCGGTTGGAGCCAAGGGTAGGCAAGAGTTGGGACCAGCATGCGGTGGCATTAAAAATAAAAGACATGAGGCAGTCGTTCATGCGGGCTCACAATGAATACCTGCGCCGTCGCTCAGGAGCTGGAGCTGAGGAGGTACCATCACCTACCCTATGGTACTATCCACTCTTCACGTTCATCTTGGGCGAGGGGAGCTCGCGTGCAACGACCACCAACCGCCCCGTTGCTGCATCCCATGTAGGCCCGGATGAATCCCCATCTGCGCCACAGGAGGTGGGTAATCCTGTTACAGTGTTGCCCCACAATGTTTCCCTCACATGTGTGGTTTAGCAAATCCTTAACTAGCACACTTTTGACACATTTTCCGGCTTGGTGTGGGAAACCTTTTTCTGTCTTTAAATCTGCCCTCCTTCCATGATTTGGGATGATGTAAATTTGACGCAGAGAGCCGCATTCCTAAGTAGCATCTCCCCCAAATATCGAAACTGGATACATTACATATGTAAGGTTTTAAAAATTGTTTGTGGGTTTAAATGAAAGAGGCACATAGTGGCATCTACTAAATGGTGCTGCCACACAAGTGTGTTGGCTCTGGTGCCAGTGGGTTATAGTAAATTGAAGGTTTGATGGTTTGACATCATATTAGTAGTCAAAATGCGAAGGTGGCCAATATCTGTCTTTGGCCAGGACAGCCCCCAGTATCAAGGTGTTGTGGTGACATGTACTAATTGGGTTACGGCTCTCTGACTGACACCTAATTCTGTATAGTGCTGAGTATCTGGAATCGTAGAGGTGAGTCTCCAGGTGCAGTACAGGTTTTGGTGTCTTTCACGTTTGGTGGTTTTGTGTTTGTGGATTCCTTCAAGAGATTGTGTTATTGGTTTTATTTTAGTGGGAGTGGTATATTGTGTCCTGTGTCCATGGTATGGTGTGGTCCTTGCCCTCACTAATGTTTGTTTTTTTTTCTCTCCCCCCAACAGGCCCCAGAAGAGGACGGCTCCATTGCGGAGCATTCTGTCGCTGATGATGCTCAACCCATGACATCTGGGGCTGAGCAGGAGGGCGGGGCGAGTGATGTGGGTCCGGCCCCAGGGCCCAGCTCCAGGATCCGTCGGCGCCGACGTCCTGCACCACCAGAGACGGAGCTGGGCACCTGGGCCCGACACGTGCTGTTGGATGAACAGCGGACCCACATCGACAGCACCGCCCTCTACATGAGCGACAGAATGCGAGGGATGGAGCCGCTCCAAAAAAAGATCCTTCTGAGGGTCTTCAACAATGCCGCTGATGCTGCCGAAGATGGGGCCCTTCAATGGGGATGCCACGTCCCACCCCCCATGCAACACACGTTATGGCCCCTTTCCCCAGCTGCCCCATCTCGGACCCTGAGAAGACCGGCCCCGCCACAGTCACCCCATCCCCCCCCAACACATCGTCGTACATCCAGACGTTCACGGGCAGGTCGGGGCTGCCCTGTGAGGAGGGGGGAGCCGGCATTGTCAGAGCCGACAGAAGATGAAGAAGTTTGACACTAGTAGCCAATGCACCGAATTGGCACTCTGGACTTTTGCATCTGGAGGAACCTCATTTTTTTTTACCTTAGTTTTTTTAATTACTTTTTAGCAGAATTGCTTCATATGATTTGTTTTTTACTTTCCCATTCTGACTTGATTAAATTTTTGATCATACTCTATTGTGTTTTTTTGTTTGGGTTATGGCTTGGGGGGGGCAGCGTGGGTGAATGGTGTTGTACACAATATAGTTTGGGCCAAGCCACACAATATGGGCCAATGGCCTCAGAGTAGGACGACCATAGGTTCCTTTGTACTGTGGTAGCACATTCACAAAGAGGTGTGGTAATGTGTGTGAGATATTTACCTGTTGAACATGTTTCCCCCCCAATATTCTTGTTGTGACATGAAGGAGCCAAATAAAAAGGTAACAAGACATTTTATTTGCTACATACATGTGTGGAAGCCATTTGCCACAATACACAGAAACCAGCTTCCAGATAGGTGTAGCCATCCCACACTCCTGATGGTCCCAATGTGGGACAGGATAGGTCCAGAAGGTAAAGGGCTGGTTAATCCACACTCATGATGGTCCCAATGTGGGACAGGATAGGTCCAGAAGGTAAAGGGCTGGTTAATCCACACTCATGATGGTCCCAATGTGGGACAGGATAGGTCCAGAAGGTAAAGGGCTGGTTAATCCACACTCATGATGGTCCCAATGTGGGACAGGATAGGTCCAGAAGGTAAAGGGCTGGTTAATCCACACTCATGATGGTCCCAATGTGGGACAGGATAGGTCCAGAAGGTAAAGGGCTGGTTAATCCACACTCATGATGGTCCCAATGTGGGACAGGATAGGTCCAGAAGGTAAAGGGCTGGTTAATCCACACTCATGATGGTCCCAATGTGGGACAGGATAGGTCCAGAAGGTAAAGGGCTGGTTAATCAACACTCATGATGGTCCCAATGTGGGACAGGATAGGTCCATAAGGTAAAGGGCTGGTTAATCCACACTCATGATGGTCCCAATGTGGGACAGGATAGGTCCAAGAAGGTAAAGGGCTGGTTAATCCACACTCATGATGGTCCCAATGTGGGACAGGATAGGTGAAAGGGCCAAAGGCCTGGCCACCCCACAATACCCTTTTGTGATAGTGGGACACTATAAGAAAAGAGCCCAACGGGGACAAAAACAAAAAAATAAAACCACATCAAAAGCCAAACAGGCAACGTCTGTAAGTTCCAGGTCCAACAAGGACAACATATTTGGGGGTCAGGGGAGCACATTTGTTTCCGGGGGGGTGAGATCTCAATGTTGGCCATCCTGATGTTGCAGGACGGTATCCACCATGTTAGACAGGCGGGTGAGTTCCTGGATTCCCCGGTGTAGGGCCCGTTGCAGTCGGTGGGCAAACTGGTGGTGGGCCCTCACCACATCCTCCATCGTGGGTACACCTGTATTGTGTGTGGGAAAAAACATCATTACTTCAGAATCCTACCTCTGGTGTTTGTGTCAGGTTCACACAAGCAATATTGTCCTTACCCTCGGGCGCAACATCATCCTGACTATCAGGGGGTGATGGGGAGGCACTGACACTCCAGCCCGCAGCTCCAGCACGTTCTCCATCTTCAAGAGTGGGTGAAGGACATTATGTCAGAAATGCTTAGCTTTCCCATTTCCCAACTAGCAACAACACTGCTTACAGTGTTCCGCCCCTAGAATCAAACTCAAATCACTTACCGCCATAATCATCCAAGGCAGCCGCATTTGGAGGTTGAGCCAGAGCCTCATGTTGGCGACCAGGCGATGCCACCTCTGCCTCCACCAACGCAGGCTCATCATGGTCCTCCTCGTCCTCATGCCCTGGTGAGGGGCTATTCCCTTGTGGGGATGGTGGCCCAGCTGCGTCTTGACGCGGTGTTGGTGGTGGGCCAGCTGGCTCTTGGCGCGGTGGTGTTGGTGGCCCAACTGCCTCTTGCGGCGGTGGTGTTGGTGGCCCAGCTGCCTCTTGCCGCGGTGGTGTTGGTGGCCCAGCTGCCTCTTGCGGCGGTGGGGTTGGTGGGCCACCTGCAGGCAGTTGTGGGGGAGCCTCATCGGGTGAAACTTCAGCATCTGCAGATTATGAAACAATAATTAATGTGTCAGCATAGTGTTTAGGCTCTGAGATGTATTGACAGTTCAATATTTGTTATATGTGTTTGCTGTATTTCATATATGGGATGATCTCATGTATTCGGTATGGCGTATGTATGTGGCATTAGTGTGTTAATTGGTTGGAGGCCATCTAACACTGTGGAGTCATCTTGGGTGCCACATGAACATTAGTTGTAGGCAGATGTGTAGGCAGTCTATCTATAATGTGCGGCCTATATTGTCCCCCATTGCATGTGTGCCGGTGTCCCTCTCACTATACCTAGGATGTTGGTCAACTAATTTTTATGTTTTAGTTGTGCTTACATACAATACAAATCATGTGTGGCCCTCTGAAGTACTCACCACGCAGCCTGGCAATCCTGGCACGGATGTCGAGTATGCGGCCTGGGCATTTGGACTTCAGGTCCGCGATCTTCTTTTGGATTGCTTTTGCGACCCTCACCACCCCTAGTTTATTCAGCAGAGCCCGCTGAATCCGCCGGATTGTGGCGCGATTACGCAGCCTGGGATGACGGTGCTGCCGGTGACCCCAGTAACCATACCGGTCACAGTGGTCAATTAGTATGATGAGCTCAGCCATCCCCCACGTAGCAGCGCGGTGAACGGCCGCCATGGCTGCAATGGTGTGTGCAGAGGAGGGGCTGGCACCTTGCAGGCAGAGTGAAAACGAAACTATCGTAATTACGTCATTACGGCCACGTTCCAGGTCACGCACCCTTTGAACTAGTCCTATGCGCAGTGACACGGGCGAAGCACTTCTGCGGCACCTACTGTACAACACCCACAGAGCGATGCGTACAGAAAGCCTGTGCGCTGTGTACTGACTACTCGACTTCAATGCGGTGTGTGTATACGTGCATCAGTGTTTCAGTTGCGCGCAGACACTCAAGGGACACTTTTATGCGGCATCTGCAGTTCAATAAGGCAGGCCGGTCAGTAACACATACTTGACCGCTGTGTCCAGCATTATTCATTATGTGTTTACAGGATGTGCACACTGTATATGAGGATCATGGGCCATTTGGTTTGGTTTACCGTAAGTTTGGGGCCGCGTAATTGTACTACGGTATGATCGTGCATACGGCGCGTATCTCTAGTGCTGAAGGGACAGCTCATCCAAGATGGAGGGCTGTGAGGCATGGGCCAATCGGCACGCAGCAGCTTCCACCAATGATCGCACATGGGGTGCGGTAACACGGAGCCTAGGGGACGCCTTAGCTACATTGCAGCTACATCGCAGGGTGTCCAGAGTTCCCTTCCGTTGCTTCTTTACACGCCGATACAGCTCGCTACCATCGGCGATGTAGCCATCAGTTTTCGAGCAGAGCTAGGAAACAGATGTATCTGTTGCCGGCTGTAGCGTCACGTCTTCAGACGCCGCTACGACGGGCTACATTGGCGCTACAAGCTACATTTGTAGCCTGTAGCGGGATGTATCCAGCCTGCCGTCGCGGCGTGTAAAGGTACCATTAGTGATGAATGAGTACTAAAGTGATCAAGTGTTTATTTTCTCGAATTTAGTGGGTCTGATGATCGGGCGATCTCTATTTGAGTAATACCGTAAGTACAGTTGTGGCCAAAAGTATTGATACCCCTGCAATTCTGTCAGTTAATACTCAGTTTCTTCCTGAAAATGATTGCAATCACAAATTCTTTGGTATTATTATCTTCATTTAATTTGTCTTCAATGAAAAAACACAAAAATAATTGTCCTAAAGCCAAACTGGATATAGTTCCACACCAAACATAAAAAATGGGGTGGACAAAAGTATTCGCACTGTTAGAAAAATCATGTGATGCCTCTCTAATTTGTGTATTTAACAGCACCTGTAACTTACCTGTGGCACCTAACAGGTGTTGGCAATAACTAAATCACACTTGCAGCCAATTGACATGGATTAAAGTTGACTCAACCTCTGTCCTGTGTCCTTGTGTGTACCACATTGATCATGGAGAAAAGAAAGAAGACCAAAGAACTGTCTGGATCCAGGGATGGTGTATATACAGTCCGCGCTGCTTGAAATAATCACTCCAAAGTCTTGAATAAAAGACCCCCCTTCTTTATTTTCCACCTACGCGTTTCGATGCTACTCCAAACTGATGACGGTGCTTGGAGTAGCATCGAAACGCGTAGGTGGAAAATAAAGAAGGGGGGTCTTTTACTCAAGACTTTGGAGTGATTATTACAAGCAGCGCAGACTGTATATACACCATCCCTGGATCTGGATATTTCTTACACGTACTACGTGGAGGTGGAGGTCCTGCAGCAGCTTTTTATACTACATGCAATTTATACTAGTTGTGGGTGCACACAACTATAAGGTGAGTGCACAATTGTTGCGATCTGTATGCAAAGATCTGTGTCACATTGATAGGGCACTATTGCGCCTCGTTTTGTCTCCTTTATCTTTCCTAAAGAACTGTCTGAGGACTTGAGAAGCCAAATTATGAGGAAGCATGAGCAATCTCAAGGCTACAAGTCCATCTCCAAAGACCTGAATGTTCCTGTGTCTACCGTGTGCAGTGTCATCAAGAAGTTTAAAGCCCATGGCACTGTGGCTAACCTCCCTAGATGTGGACAAGAAAGAAAAATTGACAAGAGATTTCAACACAAGATTGTGCGGATGATGGATAAAGAACCTCGACTAACATCCAAACAAATTCAAGCTGCCCTGCAGTCCGAGGGTACAACAGTGTCAACCCGTACTATCCGTCAGCGTCTGAATGAAAAGGGACTGTATGGTAGGATACCCAGGAAGACCCCACTTCTTACCCCGAGACATAACAAAGCCAGGCTGAAGTTTGCCAAAACTTACCTGAGAAAGCCTAAAATGTTTTGGAAGAATGTTCTCTGGTCAGATGAGACAAAAGTAGAGATTTTTGGGCAAAGGCATCAACATAGAGTTTACAGGAGAAAAAAAGAGGCATTCAAAGAAAAGAACACGGTCCCTACAGTCAAACATGGCGGAGGTTCCCTGATGTTTTGGGGTTGCTTTGCTGCCTCTGGCACTGGACTGCTTGACCGTGTGCATGGCTTTATGAAGTCTGAAGACTACCAACAAATTTTGCAGCATAATGTAGGACCCAGTGTGTGAAAGCTGTTTATCCCTCAGAGGTCATGGGTCTTCCAGCAGCACAGTGACCCAAAACACACTTCAAAAAGCACTAGAAAATGGTTTTGAGAGAAAGCACTGGAGACTTCCAAGGTGGCCAGCAATGAGTCCAGACCTGAATCCCATAGAACACCTGTAGAGATATCTAAAAATGGCAGTTTGTGGAGAAGGCACCCTTCAAATATCAGGGACCTAGAAAGTTTGACAAAAAAGAATGGTCTAAAATTCCAGCAGAGCATTGTAAGAAACTCATTGATGGTTACCGGAAGCGGTTGATTGCAGTTATTTTGGCTAAAGTTTGTGCAACCAAGTATTAGGCTGAGGGTGCCAATACTTTTGTCTGGCCCATTTTTGGAGTTTTATGTGAAATGATCAATGTTTTGCTTTTTGCTTTATTCTCTTTTGTGTTTTTTTCATTGAAGACAAATTAAATGAAGATAATAATACCAAAGAATTTGTGATTGCAATCATTTTCAGGAAGAAACTGAGTATTATCTGACAGAATTGCAGCGGTGTCAATACTTTTGGCCACAACTGTATAATGGAGGTCTAAAGGAACACAAGCATATTTCCGGCAGGTCTCCATAGGAGGGCTAAAGGGGGCCTCAAAATTTGTAGAAACAATGTAGACATAGAATGGAAACAGCATGGGGAACACTCCTGAATGTATCTTTGACTCCCAAGTTGCTTTTGTGAATTGAAAAATTAAGCAACTAAAAAAAGGCATGAGGTCTCACCATTTTTGATAACCTGCCAAGGTAGAGCAGACATCTTTGGGCTGTAAAGACTAAGAAAAAGAGAATTGCTGCAACACTAAACATTAAATGAATGCGGATGAGCTAAATGGCTGACCAATGAATAGCAGGGAAACTAAGACAATGTGTATATGGCAGAGGAATACAGTAAATACTGTATTGGATTAAAAAGAAAATTGAGAGACTTAGCTTCAACACTGGCGCCACTGCGAAGAGCCCGGCAACCGCGACAAGGTGCTCTCATCTTACCGGGTCCTAACACTGTAACTACATTCGATATACTATTGCTAGAATGGGTTTATATGCCTCTGGATGCAATTAAAAACGAGCTGGAATGGTATGTCTCTGGACCTGGACTACAGCAAAATGGAGGATTAGGCGAGGCTACTGGGGTGCACAGTCAAAAATAAGTCATACTACGTATCAAATAAAGACAGGCATCACCTACATGTAAATGTGCAAGCAAAAAAATGTATAGACTAAGAAAAAGATTTGCTGCAAAACTAAACATGAAATGAATGTGGATGAGCTAAATGGCTATCAAATGAATAGGAGGGCTATGTATACAACTAAGACAATGTGTGGCAGAGGGACACAATAAATACTGTATTAAATTTAAAAGAAAATTGAGAGTCTTAGCTTCAACACTGGCGCCACTGCGTTGCTTGCACCTTTACATGAGTGAGTCACAGCCAGATCTGGACAGGAGAAGGAGGAGACTGGGGACAATGATGAGTGTAGAGAGGCTGTAAATGTATGAGAGTTAATGGCCTGTAGATTTCTGAATGTGTGATAGGTAGGAGTGTGCTGGGGTGTGCGAGGAATTTTGAATGAGAGCATATTGTGGTCAGAGAGAAGAGGAAGAAGTGAGTTGTCTAAAGAGGAGGTTGAACAGAGCCGGACAAAGACCAGGTCTTTGTATGTCTCAGAGGTTGAGAGCTGTGAGAGGCCAAGAGAGGTGGTTAGAGATAGGAGCTGGGATGCCGATGGGGAGGCGGGGTTGTTTATGGGGATGTTGAAGTCTCCCAGAATAAGAGTCGATAATTCTGAGTGTAAGAGTGTGTAAAAATTTACTTCCTGAATAAAAAGGTGGGGGCTGTCAGCTGAGGAGGTTGTCACGGAGACAGGGAGGACTTTATGACAGTTTGGGCTGAGGTAAACTAGTCTCCTGAGGTGCTGTGAGGAGAGTGGCTGTGGAGAAGTCTGAGCCAGATAAAGCTGAGACCGGACACTGATCCACTGGACAGCAGAGCCCCTGGAGGGGACCAAAGACTTATTCCCTGCTGAGAAGCGAGTATACTACTGCCACGAGAGGAGTGCTTTAGAGGAGACGGGTCGGCCATACTGTGAGAGGAAAAGACTGAATCTCTGCTGTGAGACTGCAGGCCTCGGTGTGGTGTCTCTAGGTGAACACACTTGGCCTCCCAAAAAGCTACAGAGACTAAGACCCCCCTTCAGACAAGAGAACACAATATCCCTATTTACTACAGTTGTGTTTTATTTATTTTTCATTTTTGGCGCTGAAGACCATTGGAAGTGACTGCGTTATCAGTACTTCCCCAGGCCTGTACAGACTGTAATTGGACTAAACTTTACTATTAGATAAGGTACCCGGGTATCCAACAGATCAGATATATAAATATATATGTACATATATGTACACTGGGTTTATATGTATTGCATGTATAGAGTAGATAAGATTGTAAATCGGTGTGTTATTTCAGTGATCCTCACTAAACTGCATCCATCTGATTTACACCTGTCCTGCTGCTGTGTGTAGTAAATCGCTTATTTTTCTGTATAGATTTTAGGTAAATTTATTTTTGGCATTGTCTCCTCACACTGAGGAGGAACATTAAGGTAACACACCGACCCCTAGCTTGATGCTGGGTGTATGTAAATAATTTATCTATTTCTGGGGAAATAACATATCTGTGCATCTTACTCTAAATTTTCCATCTGTTTCCCCAAGTAAAAGCAAGTATTTTATGTTGCTTCTGCCTCCGTCTCTGTTTCTGTGACTCACTGGATCTAGTACGGACCTCTGGTCATTACATGAGGACATGAAATGTGGCAGCTATACAGAGAAATGGTCGAGGAACTGGATGGGTGACCCTGGGGGATGGTATACCACCGCTACTCTGAGGGGGAGGGGACGGAAGAGTCTGATAGTGTGGACCTCAAAAGAAGTAAATGAGAGTGAAGGAGCTGGGGGGATGACCTGGAAAGTACATTGTGGGGACAGGAGTAAGCAAACTCCACCACCATGTCTGTTCTCGGGTCTCAGGGAGTGGGAGGGGCTAAACCTCCACCAACAGAAACATTAAGGGGCAAAACCTCCACCAACAGAAACATGGAGGGGCTAAACCTCCACCAACAGAAACATGAAGGGGTAAAACCTCCACCAACAGAAGCATGGAGGAGCTAAACCTCCAGCAACAGAAACATGGAGGGGCTAAACCTCCACCAACAGAAGCATGGAGGAGCTAAACCTCCAGCAACAGAAACATGGAGGGGCTAAACCTCCACCAACAGAAACATGAAGGGGTAAAACCTCCACCAACAGAAGCATGGAGGAGCTAAACCTCCAGCAACAGAAACATGGAGGGGCTAAACCTCCACCAACAGAAACATGAAGGGGTAAAACCTCCACCAACAGAAACATGGAGGGGCAAATCCTCCACCAACAGAAACATGAAGGGGCTAAACCTCCACCAACAGAAACATAAAGGGGCAAATCCTCCACCAACAGACACATAGAGGGGCTAAACCTCCACCAAAAGAAACATGAAGGGGCTAAACCTCCACTAACAGAAACATTTACCATCATTAATGCCAGGAAAATGAACAGGCACAGATTTCTATTTTTTAGCACAATTACAGCCAAAGAATCATCTTTCCAGATCACTTCAATTTGAGGCTGCTGTATACAACGCCAGGCATAATAAATTGCCCCTAATATATATGTTTAGAAAATTGGGCATAATCGCTTCCTTAATTACGATCTTTAAAATCTTCGAGATGGGGTCATCCATAGAATGTGTAGTTATCTGTAAAACAAATTGGTCACATAGTTTCTTTCTAGTAATTTATGTTACTAATTTTCTTACGATATTAATTCAATCACGTTTGCTTGCATAGAGATTGTTGTTGATGTTGTCAGATGTAAAATGACCTCTTTTTTCGAGTGGTAGAAGAGTAATGAGAAAATAAAAGTAAAGATCTTAAATTATGCCACTCGGTTTTTAGATCTAATGAAATGCCTGATTAAAGTACATCAAGAACCATACACGGTACTTAAATGCTATATAATTATCTGTCTGGAAAATGAGCAAGCAAAGCATAAATACTCTTCATCCGCAATGTAGTAAGCTAATAAGGTTCAAGATGAGCAAGTTATTTACATTATTTTACTGCTGATCGCAACGGCCTATAATTAATACTGTATAATCAATGCTATAGTGAGTCATCTTTAAGAACTATGAGGTTTTCTTTAAAGGGATATTCTCCCGTATGAAAGTTATTCCATATGACATTTTCCAATCATCCGCATTGCTGCTCCATTCACTCTTGTAGAGGTGCCAAAAACTAGCCAAGTGCTCAGCTATCTCCAGCAGTCCAATTAAGAATAAATGAATAGGCAATGAGCAAGGCTGGCCACCACTCCACACAAAATGGGATCTTTGGAACCTTGGTTATTGGGTTGGATTGCGTCTCTGTGGTCATTCCCCCAGGAATCAAGAATTTATGCATTATCTTACAAATAGGAGTTAACGTTTAACTTCAAAATACCCCTTAAAGTAGACTATATGGAAATAAAAGCTGCTTTACTGCCTGGTTACTAAAGAAGTTTGTTTTTTTCTGCGGTGCCTCTACAGGAGAAGTGAAGTACTGCTTATTGAATATGAAAATTGCATCTTCAGAGAGGACTTGAACTCCACAGAAACCAATTGAAGTAGCGATCCTAAAAGTTAATATTGACTGTTTAACAAGCCTTGTCAGATGGCCAACAATATAAGCCAAACTAGAAACTCAATCTGCAGTCACAATTCATCAGGGTATTGCACCTCATCAGTGCAAAATATGAGATTTGATTTGGCTGGGTAAGAGACACTTCTTATTGTAACTAATAGGATGACTGTGCTGGACCCTTCAAAGAGAGAGATACTATTAGTAGCAGCTCTGCACTCTGTTAATAGATCAGGGGGAAATCTATCATCTAATTCATAATTCCCTGATAGCATATTTCAAAATTGTTTTTCTGAACTAGTCACCCTTTTTACCAGCAATGCTTTCAGATGTCCTAAATTGAAGGCATCATGAAACGCAGAAATAATCCAGAAATAGCAGGCAAATGGTTTGCACACAATTACGGTACTTTTTTGGAAGTGCCAGTGAGTGGGTCCTAAAGACCCCAATCAGTAAAAAGGTAGATTCACAGGGTATGCAGCGTTTTAACTTTTTTACATAAAAAAAACATTCATCCAAAATGCACCTTGAAGTGCACGTAATTCTAATAAAAATTGAACCATAATTGTTCTAATCCATTTCTGTATTTTCTGCAAATCCTTTATTCCAAAACACTAATAGGATGTTCAATACACCCTTAGTTAGGTGAAGTGGTTTTGTGCATTATCTCATCCACTAGATATACTGTATGTGTATGTAGGAGTCCATACTATCCATCAAGGAACTTGCTGTGGAGATACATATATAACAAGTTGGTGAGAAGGTGCACTGACCCTCTTGGCCATGCCAATTGAGCACCGAGTACCTCATTAGCATTTTCAAATAAATGAGGAGGATTTGTGGAAAACAGAGCAATGGATTAAAACAATAAAGATTTTTTTTTTATTAGGATGATGTGCCCTTCAAGGCGCCGCACTTAGATTGGACAACTAATTTTTTGCTTACAGACTACCTTTACGTAAACTTGCCCGAGAAGTTTATTATTAACTCTGTGGTTAAGATGGTAATTTGGAGCTCAGCAGTCCAGATTTTTGTCTCTGGGATCTATTGCAAATTAATAAGAACTGTATGTATGATCCAAAACTAAGATGCAGTTAAGGGCCGCTTCATACACAGATATCTGTGTCCAACTTCTGAACAGATCTCTGGTTGCAGTGAAATCATGGACACATTGTTCCATTGTACACAGCCACAAAATGGAACAATGTGTCCATGATTTCAATGCAACCAGAGATCTGTTCAGACGTTGGTCACAGATATCTGTGTGAGTAAAGCGGCCCTATGAGTTATCTCAAGTTCACATAATTAGACATGAGCAAAGCAACTTAAATGTAATATGATTTTTTTTAGGATTAAATTTGTGGGATTCCAGAAAACTTTCCAATTTCTTCGATTCTATGGGTACCTTTACACGTCGCAACATTGCATGCAATTTCACTTGCAACTTACTGGTTGTAGTGAAATCATGGACACATTGTTCCATTGTATACAGCCACAAAATAGAACAATGTGTCCATGATTTCACTGCAACCAGTAAGTTGCAAGTGAAATTGCATGCAATGTTGCGACGTGTAAAGATACCCTTAGTTTCGAGAATGTATTAGATAAATCAATAAATTCTTGCACTCACATTTCTTCATCCCTCTCTATACTTGTCCTATTGGTCCCACTATAACCGACCTCCCCCTAGTCCTTTGTTCAGCCCTGCTTCAGTGCTCATCTCCCTCTCAGTCTCCTGGGATGGCTGGACTTAACACAGTAATTGCTGGTTGAGCAAAAATCTTTAACATCAATGATATGCTGACAAGACTAAAGTGGAAGACTGGAGGGAGAAGAATATTGTCACACTTCCAGAGGAAGGCTCCCTAGACTGGACCCACTAGGCCATGGTACCGAAGTCCCCTGTGTGAACTGGTCCTGGTTGATCCAACCCCTAAACAGTGATTGTCAGAGGCAAGCCCAGGGGGTCTAAATACCACAGCTGCCAGTACTAGAAGGATGGCTCCTAGGGTTAATCTACCAGAATTATGGCAGAGGAGGACCGGAAGTGCCAGAACCCGAGTTACGGGCAGGACAGAGGACTGGAAGAATTACTCATGAGTGAGAGAGCACAAGGAGGGCCTGACTAACAGCCAGATATGCACAAGGCAACTAACACAATAATCAGGTGCCTCCCAGCAGTGGAGGTGGCCTGATATACCAGAGGACGGACAGCTATTGGCCAAGGGGAGTGTCAAGCTGAGCCCAGCCGGCTCCTAGGTTCACAGGGGAGGAGTGTGGCTGCACCTAATGCACTGTTCGTTACATTGTCCATTGTAGTGTGCTGGTGTGCGAACCCCGGTGACCGGAAGACATGTTGGGATCCGGTGGCGGCTCCGAGACACCGCACGCCTGGACGGCGGAAGCCCAACCAGCAGAGAGAACGCAGCATCAGGGAAGGTGAGTGGAGGAGCAAATATCAAAGAAAAGCAGGAGTGATGGTCGAAGGACAGGTCTAGGGAGAGGGATATTAGTAATAAGTTAAAGGAGATGTTCATTCTTGGGACTCAAGTCTTTAGTAAAGGCCCTAATAGACAGGAACATTTTTTAATGATAGAGATTAAAAAGTGAATAGTTATTGCGACGTTATGGTGCATACATGCTCATTATTACACAAGCAAGTGTTCACTAGAAAGATCGTTGTTGCGGTCAATGGAAAATTGCTAGTTGTTCATAAACACATGTATTACAATTTTAGGGCTTTACTACATGGTGAAATTTTAGGATGAAATGCAATCATATTTAAGCAAGTTGAAAGATCGAGTTTTGCAATCACTAGCAGCTATAACACACTGCATATATTGTTCTGTTTCAAACAATATTGCGATTTTACGTGCAATTCTTGCCCTATCTAAAAAGGACTTAACGCCATGTGAGTGCAGATTTGTGAATCCTCACGGTGCCTGCTATTAGGATTCTTCAGTGCTGGAGCTAGAAATTCAGAATTCTTCTGGGCATGCGCTTGATCAGATTCAAGCATGTCTCGAATAAAAGTGATCCCAGGTCTCTTCTACAAGTTCCCAGTGTTGCTGAATATTGGTTGACTCGCTTGGAAATGTTTATAGATTGTTCTTTAACTCTACCCACAAGAATTCGAATGGGTTGAGTTCTGGAGATTGTTTGGGCCAATTCAGCAAGTTTACTTCAATTTCATTGAACAATTGCTTTGCCAATATTAATGTATGCTTAGGGTTGTTGTCCTGCTGGACCACTATGGTGTCCTTTTCATACCCATAGTACTCGAGTGTATGAAGTAACTCGTCTTGTAGGATACTCATGTATAGCTCAGCATTGATATTACCATTAACCTTGGTCAAGTATTCAATGCCTTTGGCTGTGAAACAACACCATATCACCTGACTTCCTCCTCCAAACTTGAAAGTTCCTTCAATTTCTTGATTCATTACTCCCCTTTTTCTCTTGTTTCTTTCACAATCATTTGCACCCATCAGAGCCAAATCTAATGACCTTAGTCTAATCACTTCAAATTAACCAATTCCAATCTTCTACTTTCCATCTTTCATAGTTTTTTAAAAACTCGAGCCAATGCTTCTTATGATTATATTAAAGTTGAGGCCTATTCACCTTTTTTTCAGGCCACCATTCCAGACTTGCATAACTAGTTGTAAGGAAAATACACCAAAATGCTTTTTTTAATGTTTTTTTTCATCTTTTAAGAGCTAGCTATCTACACTCTCTTTTGTGTTTCTAGAAAACCCTGTCTCCATCTCTTCTCCCTCATTCCCCCTCTCTTCAAGTATTTTATTAGCCCAAGCTTTTCGATTTAGGACTTGTAAGAATGCTAGTTGTATAGCCTGCCAGGACTAGCAGAGGTGAATGTGTTTATCCCTGTAAAAAAAAATCCTTTGTCTTATGGTACCTTTACACGCCGCCACCGAGGGCAGCAACAGGTAGGCACCGCATGTGCACGTGTGCGTTTTCAACGGTTCCTAACGGTGCCCGATGCCGCAATTACACGCCGCCACAAGGTGCTCCACAGAAGGTATTTTCGTTCCCCGGAAGTGCCGACGGGTGCCGCAGGTTACCTTCTGTGGAGAACCTTCCCTGAATTACACGCCGCTACCACAAGGAAATATGGGCGGACCTGGGGCAGCAGGGGCAACACATAGGCGTGCCAGAGTTGTGTATTACGTGACGCTCGTACGATGATTGGACAATGCAATAGCATCATGATTGGCCAGCCAGCGCAGGGAGGCTGGCTAATACATGACGCTATTGCAAATGTGTAGTGACTGGTCAGCTTGTTAAATATGCCGCCCTATGCAGGGACAGCCAATGGTTACACAGTAGCCCCCACCAATGATAGCTGGTGGGGCGTAGTAGACATGACGCTGTGGCACGCCCCAGGGAACTCAAATACCGTGCCTGTTCTCCGATTACACGCCGCCACCATAGGGATTATGCCTGCTTGTTTTTGAGCACGGCTGAAACACAGGTATCCAAAGACACAGGAAGGAACTTCCTGAATTACACGCCGCCACTTCGCGGTCTTTTGAAGGCAAAAGGAACAATTTTGTCTGATACCTGGCGGTTTATACCTTTCGGTGGCGGTGTGTAAAGGTACCATTAGAGCTAGAAACACTTCAAAATGAATGATACTTCTGTCACGTCGCCATTGGACTCGGTGGCTGGTGTTCCTGCCTCGGCCGCTGGGAGGAGTGTCACGTCGCCATTGGACTCGGTGGCTGGTGTTCCTGCCTCGGCCGCTGGGAGGAGTGTCACGTCGCCGTTGGACTCGGTGGCTGGTGTTCCTGCCTCGGCCGCTGGGAGGAGCCGTATTCCTTCGGCTGGTGGCGCCGGTGATAGGAGGGCCTTGTCCTCATATGGAACCGCTCCCGCGACGTCTGCCTCTGTCGCTGAGCGCCGCTGTGTTTCCCCTCTGGGTGGTGTTGGTCGCAGAGGAAAGGGCCCTGCAGAGGTGTCCGTTAGGCGCAGCCTGCGTTCTTCTGTCAGAGGAGGCGTGGGTGGAGCCAGTCATGCATCTCCATCTGGCCTGGATCTAGGGGCGGTCCGGATGAGGTCATCAGGTTGTGAGCTCCAGCCTATGGGAGGTAGCCGTGCCCTTCAAGTACATTGGAGGCTGGCTTGCAGGCCGCCAGATATAGTTTTGGTTCCCCAGTGATAGTGTGTGTTTAGTTTCGTGTCTGACCTTGCCTGGATTTCTGACTCTGCCTCTGCCTATTGATTTTGTACCTCAGCTGCCCTCTTGGTTTTGCCCTTGACCTTTGCCTGGATTTCTGACTCTGCCTCTGCCTATTGATTTTGTACCTCAGCTGCCCTCTTGGTTTTGCCCTTGACCTTTGCCTGGATTTTTGACTCTGCTACTGCCTGACGATTTTGTACCTTCGCTGCCCTCTCGGTTTTGACTCGGACATCTGACTTCGTTTTTCGGGTCTTGATTTTCCCTGGCGACCTCCCCGGCTCTGTTGCTCATATAGGCAGCTACCCCCTGGGCTCCGCTATAATTCCAGATCCCTGTATAGGGGTTAAGGGTCTCGGGGTTTCTCGGGGTGCTGCCTACCAGCAGCTCGGCCTCACAGCGGATGGTCGTCACATTATATCTGGCCATACCATTCTTTATATATAGATAGACTATATATAAAGCATTCCTTTTACCTTTTTTTTTTCCCTTTTCCCAATGGTTTTTTTTTCTTTTCTCTGAGCTGTGTCTGCTGTGATTGCTCCCTCAAAGCACCTGTGTCTAGCTTCTCAGGCCTGTGGAGGAACACTCCCATCATCTCATTTAGACATGCTGTACAAGCCAGAAGCTGGAGTCCTCTGCAGGACCACTGGAGATCAGAAGGCCTCATACCCTGGATGTCAGCACCTGGGGGGCTCTGGCTCTGCCTGCCCGGGTGCACAGGTATTGCCAGCGGATGCTGCCAAAGTTTTATTACCTATTTCTTTATCTTACCTTAAGAAATCTGTGTGTTTAGAGGCTTATGTTGACAGTGGTTCAGAGGGGAATTTCATAGATCTCCCTGTAGCGAGAAATCTTGGTGTACCACTGCTGAGGCTTAATGCGCCCATTAGAACCACTGCAGTTAATGGCACTCCCCTCATCCAGGGTGAAGTGGAATATGTCACTGAGGAAGTGTCAATGCTGGTGGGGTCTTTACATGCTGAAAAGGTGTCATTTTTTGCTATCAATAATTTATCATCTGCAGTAATCCTGGGCATGCCATGGTTACGCAAACATAACCCAGTCATAGACTGGCACTTGGGTGACATCGTGCGCTGGAGCCCAAAGTGTCAGGAACACTGTATCTCGCTATCTGTAAACCAAGTGGAGGTCAAGCCTCCTCCCTTTGTACCATATGCCTTTAGAGATTTTGAGGATGTGTTTTCTATTCAGGAATCAGAGAAATTACCCCCTCACAGAAAGTATGATTGCACCATAGATTTGATACCTGCTTCTCGTCTCCCAAAGGGGAGAATATTTAATCTCTCTGGTCCTGAACGTCAGGCTATGAATGATTACATAGCAGACAGTCTGAGAAAAGGGTATATTAGACCATCCACCTCACCAGTAGGAGCTGGTTTCTTTTTTGTGGGAAAGAAAGATGGCGGCCTCAGACCTTGCATTGATTACCGCGAATTGAACGCGATCACTGTGAAAAACCAGTATCCTCTTCCACTCATCCCTGATCTTTATAATCAGCTGTTGGGAGCCAGGTATTTCACCAAACTGGACCTCAGGGGAGCATTTAACCTGGTCCGTATAAAAGAAGGCGATGAGTGGAAGACCGCGTTCAATACGCCTCTCGGCCATTTTGAGTATCTCGTAAAGCCGTTCGGGTTAAGTAACGCACCTGCCGTGTTTCAGAATTTTGTCAATGATATTTTCAGAGATATCAGTGGTGTATATGTGGTCGTGTATTTGGACGACATTCTGGTCTTTTCTCCCGGTCTTTGGTCACACGTCCGACATGTCCGTACTGTACTCCAGAGACTCAGAGAGCATTCTCTATTTGCCAAATTAGAGAAATGTGTCTTCATGGAGGAAGAGATAAAATTTTTGGGATATATTATATCGGCTAAAGGTTTTCGCATGGATCCTGCCAAAATTAAACCCATTAAGGAATGGGTACAACCTAAGTCTCTGAAGGCACTGCAGCGATTCTTGGGTTTCGCTAACTATTATCGTAAATTTATTAAAGGGTTTTCAGAGATAGCCAAACCACTCACTGATTTGACGCGTAAAGGGGCGGATGTGGTTAATTGGAAGCCTGAAGCCATTCATGCGTTTTCTAAGTTAAAAGAGTGTTTCTCCGCGGATCCAATATTGGTGCAGCCTGATTTGGACCGCCCCTTCATTGTAGAGGTAGATGCCTCTGAAGTTGGAGTGGGAGCAGTGCTGTCACAAGGCACCGCATCTCTCACTCAACTTCGTCCGTGTGCCTTCTTTTCCTGAAAATTTTCCTCTATAGAGATGAATTATGATGTAGGTAATCGGGAATTGTTGGCAATCAAATGGGCCTTCGAGGAATGGCGCCACTTCCTCGAAGGCGCCAAACATAGGATTACCGTAATCACTGATCACAAAAATCTAACCTATTTGGAGTCAGCGAAAAGACTGAATCCTAGACAGGCTAGATGGGCATTGTTCTTCTCCAGATTCGATTTTGTGATCACTTTCAGACCTGGTACTAAAAATGTGAGGGCTGATGCCCTGTCTCGAAGTTTTTGCCCCTTACAAGTCGAGGACGTGGAACCGACTCCCATTTTAGCCAAGGGGATTATTGTCTCGGCTGTGTCTTTGGATCTTCTGGAAGAGATTCGTAGATCGCCAGAACAGGCCCCTGACACTACTCCTGCCCAGAAACTATTTGTCCCTACCAAATTCCGCCTCCAAGTTTTTAAAGAATCTCATGATTCCGTCCTCGCAGGGCATCCTGGTATCAATAACACCATCAGACTTGTAACCAGGAGTTTGTGGTGGCCAACCATAGTAAAGGACTGTAAGGAATATGTACTGGCTTGTGAAACCTGTGCTCGCGCTAAATCTCCCCGCAACCGCCCTGCCGGGTTGCTCCAGTCTTTGCCTACCCCTGAGGGTCCTTGGACTCATATCTCCATGGATTTTATTACTGACCTGCCACTCTCAGAAGGGAAGACTTGTATCTGGGTAGTGGTAGACAGATTCAGCAAGCAGTGTCATTTTGTTCCGCTGTCCGGGTTACCTAATTCCGAGACCCTGAGCAAAGTATTCATAAATCATGTTGTGCGATTGCATGGTGTTCCTGTGAATATTGTTTCTGACAGGGGCACCCAGTTCGTTTCTAAGTTTTGGAGTGCATTCTGTAAACGGATTGGAATTGACTATTCCTTTTCTTCTGCCTATCACCCTGAAACCAATGGTCAAACCGAGCGCGCAAATCAAGCTCTCGAACAGTATCTACGTTGTTATATCTCTGAGCATCAATCTGATTGGGTGGAACATCTGCCACTAGCAGAATTTGCCATGAATAACCAGTACCAGGAGTCCATCAAGACCACCCCTTTCTACTGTAATCATGGGCTGCACCCGCGCTTTTGTTCATTTTCCCCCAGGCTTTCTGACGTCCCTGGGGTAGAAAGGTCCGTAGATTAGTTAAAGACTATCTGGTCTGAAGTGAACAAAAACTTAAAGGGGGCTCAGACTAGGCAGGCGTCTTCTGCTAATAAACGGCGCTCCAAGGGTCCGGACCTGGGAGTTGGGGACAAAGTTTGGTTGTCTACAAAAAATATCAAGCTCAAAGTGCCGTCTGCCAAACTAGGTCCCAGGTTTATTGGTCCGTATGAAATAATTGACGTGATTAACCCTGTAGCCTTTCGTCTGAAGCTCCCTCAATCATTCAAACTGCCCAATGTATTCCATAAATCCCTTCTCAAATTGTACCGATCTCCGATTCGTCCTGTCCGGTCCCCTCCTCCTCCGGTCTTGGTCGGGGGTGCCGTGGAATACGAAGTTCAACGGATCCTTGATTCCCGTTTAGTGAGAGGATCCGTGCAGTATCTGGTACATTGGAAGGGCTATGGTCCGGAGGAGAGGTCCTGGGTGCCTGCCAGTAATATCCATGCCAAGGGTTTGATCAGGAAGTTTCATCTTCTTCATCCCAATAAACCAGGTTTTGTGGGTCCGGAGGCCCCTCGTAGAGGGGGGGGTACTGTCACGTCGCCATTGGACTCGGTGGCTGGTGTTTCTGCCTCGGCCGCTGGGAGGAGTGTCACGTCGCCATTGGACTCGGTGGCTGGTGTTCCTGCCTCGGCCGCTGGGAGGAGTGTCACGTCGCCGTTGGACTCGGTGGCTGGTGTTCCTGCCTCGGCCGCTGGGAGGAGCCGTATTCCTTCGGCTGTGTGGCGCCGGTGATAGGAGGGCCTTGTCCTCATATGGAACCGCTCCCGCGACGTCTGCCTCTGTCGCTGAGCGCCGCTGTGTTTCCCCTCTGGGTGGTGTTGGTCGCAGAGGAAAGGGCCCTGCAGAGGTGTCCGTTAGGCGCAGCCTGCGTTCTTCTGTCAGAGGAGGCGTGGGTGGAGCCAGTCATGCATCTCCATCTGGCCTGGATCTAGGGGCGGTCCGGATGAGGTCATCAGGTTGTGAGCTCCAGCCTATGGGAGGTAGCCGTGCCCTTCAAGTACATTGGAGCCTGGCTTGCAGGCCGCCAGATATAGTTTTGGTTCCCCAGTGATAGTGTGTGTTTAGTTTCGTGTCTGACCTTGCCTGGATTTCTGACTCTGCCTCTGCCTATTGATTTTGTACCTCAGCTGCCCTCTTGGTTTTGCCCTTGACCTTTGCCTGGATTTCTGACTCTGCCTCTGCCTATTGATTTTGTACCTCAGCTGCCCTCTTGGTTTTGCCCTTGACCTTTGCCTGGATTTTGACTCTGCTACTGCCTGACGATTTTGTACCTTCGCTCCCTCTCGGTTTTGACTCGGACATCTGACTTCGTTTTTCGGGTCTTGATTTTCCCTGGCGACCTCCCCGGCTCTGTTGCTCATATAGGCAGCTACCCCCTGGGCTCCGCTATAATTCCAGATCCCTGTATAGGGGTTAAGGGTCTCGGGGTTTCTCGGGGTGCTGCCTACCAGCAGCTCGGCCTCACAGCGGATGGTCGTCACAACTTCTCATAATAATCGCAAAAATATGAAAGTTAGATTTCCAGGATCTGGACATCCTAGGGATCGCACAGCTTCTTTTTGGTTTCCTGGAGGGTGTCAGAACCCTAGGAAATTAATTTCTGCCCATTAGTAAGTCACAGCCATATCATGTTTAGTCTCAAACAACTGATAAATTCTCCAGGAACAAGATGATGTGAATATCTTTCACATGCTATGCTCAAACGCTGAGATATGGCAAAGACCGGTCACTTTATAATTTTTCATCAGGTCTGAGTGTCCTTCAAAACCTAGCTCCATGAGATCACTAGGTAAGAAATATAGTTGGTCATAAAAGCTGGGATCACAATTTTGAGGTATTCAGAGCCATGAGGAGACAGCTGATACTATGATGTGGTACTTGATCATTTCTATGGAATCTCTTCTTCCTTTTTTCTCTCAACGCCATCCTTTTGACAGAGGTTAGTAAATTTCATACCTTAATCCCTTTTATTTTTATAACTGTTTATACATACTGTAAATTGTCTCTTTTTGTAATATTTTTGTACATTTCGTAAACACTGCCAATTTTCAGATTAAATCTATAAAATTGAATGGCGTCAATCTTCTTGCTCTATAAACAAAACATTATGACCCCCATGCTCTCTTCACGTTACCAAAAGGGTGTCCCATCCACTTATAACTGATCGGTGGTGGCAACGTAATTTTCGTACTTATGTGATATTGTGGGCTTGGTGATGACTGGACTGAGGTATATATATATTCCGAGCAGGAACCAGTGATGTATACATTCTGTCACATCACGTGCCGCAATATTCGGCATAAATCAGGGAAGTTGTGTGGCGCCCCGCAACGAGTGCGTCACAAGAGGGTATTGCAGCCATAAAGAAGCCGCAATATTCTCTGACTCAGCAATGATCCGGTTAACATAGAGATCCAACCCAACATGCAACACCTAGAACAGGGGACCAATCATAGGTCCTGGGGGGTGGAGTGTTAGGGTAGTGTAGCAGAACACACAATAATCTAGACAGAAGGTGAATAGTCTAGAACTCGGAGAAGAAGGGTCTAAGACTAGAACTTGGAGAGGAGCGGGGGCTCCGCACCCCGTGCGGGCCCCTGAGCCGTCACCGGTTGGGTGTCAGCACCTGAGGCCTTAACCACCGGGATTGGGCATTATCTACACGGGTTCCCAAAAGACTCCCGTGCCCACAACTCACAGCCGGTTCACTGGTACCGAAGCTGGTAGCAGTTCACCTCTGCCACGCGAACCAGAAGAGTGGAGGAGCAGCTTCACAGGAGCACCCCACCACCAGCCAGTTTCCAGTCGTCTAACCAGCGGTGTACCCACTGAGGGACCCAAGGCTCCCCAAAATATCCGGAACGTACATCATGGATAGGGCATTGAAGCAGCCTCCCCGTACCCGACCTGGTATTCCTGGGCGACACTGGCAACCAAGTAGGTAGAAAGGAGGAACACTGCGGATCTCTAAGGGACACCATCACTGCTGAGTCCACCCGGTCTACTACTCAACCACTGTATACCATGTACTGCCTGCTGGTTACAGTAAAGACCCGTTGCAGAGACTTTCTGTGTCCGTGCTTCCTTATGAACTGTCCGTCCGCACAACAAGGTAACCGCAGCTGCCGCACAACATCTTGAGCAGCTCCAGCCTCCGGGGACCACCGCTCAGCCTGTGGGGAGCGTAACATCTTGCTGCTGTCCATCCCCCGGGAGCTCCGTAGCGTCGGTAGTCCTTACCGAATCTACTCATAGGTGGCGTCACGAATAAATTAAAAAAAACCCTTTAATCTGTTCCACCAAGACGTCTTCACTTTTGATCTGCACTACACCGGGCCCCACTACCGGCAGGCGCGGTCCACCCGTGACAAGGAGGAAGGAAGCATCGCCTGTCTAAACCGGAGTCCCCGGCCACGGTGAGTCAGAAAATGGCGTCACGAACAGGATACGAGCAGGCCCGTTACCCAACGGGTATATTGTGCTTAAACTGGACTTTATTGTCTACAATTTGGACTTTGTTCGTCCCTAAAAGAACTTTCCCGCCTTTTCACCATTGGGTCAAGATGGCGCCCAAGATGGCGTTCCCGCCACAAGAAGCCGCCACGTGTAAGCCCAGGAGTGAGTCAACCCCCCCTCATCGTGGGAGGGCTAAAGACAAAAGGCGCCAAACTCTTTGTCCACCCTGATTGCTCAAATCAACCATGGGGGCGGACCCCAAAGACTTTTCCCACGATTGGACTACAAAAGCCCAGAGGAAATGGGAGTGTCAGACAGACTTCCTTACCAGCTCTACCAGAACGTTTACCAGTTGAACGGGTGTGGTTTCCCTCCAAGAAGAGAATGGCCAGCACGAGACTCCAAGACCTAATGCGGGAGGTCGAGGCGGAGGCCAGAGCAGCCATAGTCCAACCGGGTCCGGATCCTGCCCTTACCATAGACGGCAGCCCCGACTTCTGGCTAGAGGCTCTACAAGACCTCCGGGTGCGACTACTTGAGACAGTGGAATGGACGGTTCGCAGCTGGAGCACGACCCTAGGCAGAAGACTCCATCATGCGATGCAGCAGAGCCGACCGGGTACAGCTTCTCCAAGCCCAGACGACATCGCCAGCTTTTCGACAGCCTCACCGTCGCCCACCACCTGTCCTGCTTCGTCACCAGAGCCCATAGACTGTATCATTCCCGTGGACCACGGCTCGACCCGTTCCAGCGGATGGAACCGCAGCCGACCCCGTTCCAGAGCCGGAGCTTCCAATATGCTCCTACGAAGAAGCCGACACCTACCTGGTTCCACCTGCGGAATCCGCGACTAGTTTCACTACTACCGAGACTGTCGCCTGTTTCTCCCCTGAACCGGAGGCCTCCTCTGCAAATACAGAGGCCTACCTGGTGACCGGGATTGAAACACCACTTCCCGCTGCTACAGAAGAAGAGGCAGGCAGCCTGGAAGTCCTGCACAACGACCCCGAGGAGAACTTTGCAGCACAGCCACCCACCGATCCAAAGGATTCCATCCCATCGTCTTTGCCAGCCGAGCAGCCCGACGTAGTCATCGAAGGAGAGGTCGAGGAGGATGACGAGGAGACCTACAGTCCAGCTGAGGATCTCTACACCGGGTTCGCCTGGGGAGACACAAGGAACCCTTCTGCCGGGCGATCAGCTCGGGTGCACTGGTCGGGTGCAGCTGCAACAGCATCTTCTCCGGTTCCGTTAAACCGGGCTCCACTCCAGACTGCCCACCAAGCTCGAGCGGTTCAACAACCAGCACGCCGTAGTGACTTTATCCACACGCCGCACCACTCCGATGAAGAGGTACGTCGTATCCGGAGAGACGAGTGGCACACTCGACTGCAAGCCAACATGCAGGCTCGTGCCGAGGCCCGCCGCCAATCTCCATTGCCTGAACAATTCCGTAAAACCGGGTGGGTAAGCACATTTAACTTGTCCACCGGGTGGGGATTTGTAAGGGAGGAGGGTGTGAGTACTGAAGTATTTGTGGGGCGCCGTGATGTGGAATCGCACCTACCGCGAGGTCATCCAAGTCGAGACTTGTATAGAGGGGACATAGTAACCTATGAGCGCCATATATGCCGTGATGGGTGGTTTGCTATACGAGTCCGGAACACCGCCCTCCATAAGTGACTGTTGTTGTTTGAACTTTGCTACTAAAGAGACTTCTTCCTGTTTGCACCGTAACACCGCGACTTGGCGGCTACAGCCTGAACTTTTATTCTAAGGACAGCCGACCGCCCGCCGAGTCCGCGCAATGTGTTAACCTGTTTATTTACCTCACTTTTATGCATATAATGACCTGTCATTAATAAAAGTGTATTACCTGTTATAAAATATAAAAACCTCTGTAATGTGAGTAGTGTGACGCTTGGGGACAAGCGTATTCAACCAAGGGGGAGTGTGGCGCCCCGCAACGAGTGCGTCACAAGAGGGTATTGCAGCCATAAAGCAGCCGCAATATTCTCTGACTCAGCAATGATCCGGTTAACATAGAGATCCAACCCAACATGCAACACCTAGAACAGGGGACCAATCATAGGTCCTGGGGGGTGGAGTGTTAGGGTAGTGTAGCAGAACACACAATAATCTAGACAGAAGGTGAATAGTCTAGAACTCGGAGAAGAAGGGTCTAAGACTAGAACTTGGAGAGGAGCGGGGGCTCCGCACCCCGTGCGGGCCCCTGGGCCTTCACCGGTCGGGTGTCAGCACCTGAGGCCTTAACCACCGGGATTGGGCATTATCTACACGGGTTCCCAAAAGACTCCCGTGCCCACAACTCACAGCCGGTTCACTGGTACCGAAGCTGGTAGCAGTTCACCTCTGCCATGCGAACCAGAAGAGTGGAGGAGCAGCTTCACAGGAGCACCCCACCACCAGCCAGTTTCCAGTCGTCTAACCAGCGGTGTACCCACTGAGGGACCCAAGGCTCCCCAAAATATCCGGAACGTACATCATGGATAGGGCATTGAAGCAGCCTCCCCGTACCCGACCTGGTATTCCTGGGCGACACTGGCAACCAAGTAGGTAGAAAGGAGGAACACTGCGGATCTCTAAGGGACACCATCACTGCTGAGTCCACCCAGTCTACTACTCAACCACTGTATACCATGTACTGCCTGCTGGTTACAGTAAAGACCCGTTGCAGAGACTTTCTGTGTCCGTGCTTCCTTATGAACTGTCCGTCCGCACAACAAGGTAACCGCAGCTGCCGCACAACATCTTGAGCAGCTCCAGCCTCCGGGGATCACCGCTCAGCCTGTGGGGAGCGTAACATCTTGCTGCTGTCCATCCCCCGGGGGCTCCGCAGCGTCGGTAGTCCTTACCGAATCTACTCATAGGTGGCGTCACGAATAAATTAAAAAAAACCCTTTAATCTGTTCTTCACTTTTGATCTGCACTACACCGGGCCCCACTACCGGCAGGCGCGGTCCACCCGTGACAAGGAGGAAGGAAGCATCGCCTGTCTAAACCGGAGTCCCCGGCCACGGTGAGTCAGTTGCACTCATTTTCTTATCCTCTGTCAATACCTTGATTGGCCAGCAGGATAAGGGGGAACCAGAGAGCTACAAGTTCCTGATTATTTTGTGACACGTACATTGCTCAGTACTTGTACGGATATCTTTGATCTCACTATTCTGAAGCATATGAGCCAACGTGTTTGTCCGCCAGGACTGATAGACCTAATTATAACCCCACTTGTTGACTCTAACATTCTGCCTGAACGTCCACCTCTTGGCTTTGGAGTAAAGAGATGTACTTTACTTCATTTTTTTCCAACTGTCATGGCACTCATGTGATGCAGTTCAACAATATTCTTGGCAGAGAGACCGCTATCGCTCTATTCAAATGTATTGAGCAATGTCAGACATGTCTAGTTATAATGTGGCTGTGAGTATACATGTAGCATTTTGTGGTCACGTAACCACCTACTCTTGGCAGCTTACCAAAAAGATCATGACAGCGTGCACTGCGTATGCTGTAAGGATTCACAAGTCTGAGATCACATAAAGTATCTACAGACTTGAACCCCAAGCCTGGACAATTCCTTTAATCCATTCTCAGGAGATATGATTTGCACCATATGCATTAATTGCGAATTGAACTCCCCACATTTAGTAAATCAGTTCAAAACAAATTTCAGGAGATTCGCTCAACTCAGATTCTCCACTACCTTTGAAAAAGCAGAAAAGTTGCAAGCGAAGAAGGTCTATGAACTTTTAATTTATGATTTGTATTGATCGCACCTTTAAGTTTTGTTTTGCAGTCTTCCAGAATATCCCTGATAAATATGATTGCAGGATACACATAGCAAATATGCCTATTTGTCAAAGCACTTTACATCTTCTGCCATCATAAAAACAGTCCCCAGCTGCGAATCTTACTTTGTTTGATGTTCTGTGAAGAAGCAGAAACACAGCGTGAGCGCTCTGGAGTGAGGAACGTGACTGAAGTAGCCAAATGTGGCAGAGAGGATGCGGAGTGATCAGGTTAATGTGACAGGACTTGGGATAAAAGTTAAACATTAATTTTATGCAAATAAGAAGACATAAAAGCAGGTCACCCTCGAACATACTGCACCGCATTCAGCACCAGGTCATCAAAAGGTCTTTACATATTGCCATTCTCCGGAAAGTAGGTAAAAGCAATGTACCGTACTTCTATGATGAATACATAGTTATTAACCGCAGAAGATAATGTCAAAAGAAATCTGTGTAGCCCAATATTTCAGATGTTTTGGAAGAAAAATATGTTTGTCCTGCATACTCTATATTTACTACTAAATACAAGTGGAACCTAATAATACAGTAATACCTCAATCCTGCAATATTGTGTGCTTATATTGGTGGATGATGATTTTAGGTTTTAAAATTTTAACTGTTTTTGAACTAAAGCTTAGTGGAAGAGACAATTCAACATTAGAGCATAGATTGAGTGTTACACACATCGTTGTGGACCCACTGTGTCACTAGCCCTTACCTTGGAGGCGCGTGACTAAGTGCCTACTGGGTATCACCAAAGCCTCTGATGGTGCAGTTGGACTTGGCTTCCAGTAAACACCATGTCCCTGGTAGTAGCATTGGATCCCAGGGATCAGAGGTGAAGGAACAGGGAGACACATGGACTGGCCTGAGGAGAGAGATTGAACTCATAGGTTGACTGGTACTGACTGAATGGCTGAAATAGATTGGTCCTCAGGTACTGGCGGAACTGCGGAAAACAGGCTAATTGGCAGGTACTGGCAGGATGGCGGCAAACTATAGGACAACAGGTACTGGCAGGAAGGAAGGATAGGGTGCACTGGTAGAAACAGCTTTTGGAGCAGTGATTTCAGGACAATGGGAAGGTACTTGTTTCTGGAACACAGATTGACATACACAGGACGAGCAAAGGTAGTTGGGGACCTGACGACTAGCAAACATGTGTGGCGCTCCTGTGGACCGGTCACCACTAGGTGGCACAGCAGCCGGGATCGGTAAGTCAGTCTCCCGACACAATTGCACAACACACTCCTGATCCCAAGTCTAGGGACTCTACGCCAAGCAACGGGATAGCAGGAGGAGCCAGGTGGTGGGTGGAAAATTAGAGAAGAACCCAGGTAGGGGAGTTAATAAAAGGACACAGATGGAAGAACACAACAACAAGTTCAGTGAGTAGAGTGAAGTAGAGGAGTCAGTCGTGAGACACCAGATCAGTCAAATCCAGAAGAACAGACAAAACCATCATACAGGACAGAGAGAGAACATGGACCCCGCAGCCTGTGCCACTATGGCTCTTGCCTGGGTCCAAGACTGTAGACTGAGGTGAAAGACAAAAGGAGTCTATGTGTGCCGAGATTAGCGGGGACACTGAGGACTGGGCCGGAACCAGAATGCCGACTCTGCTGAAGTGGCCGGGACACTGTATGCACCAACCACAAACCCCGGCAGAGTGTGGGGTCTTTATGTCCTAAGACCCAACCTCCGGTGCAGCGAAGAGAAGGCCATCGTGCTAGGGGGCCCAGAAAGCCACCCACTGACTCAAAGCTCGTGACCTCTGCATTGTAGCCAGCATGCGGAATAGACCAAAAAGGCCTGAAAGAGACACGAAAGGGGGAGACGCAGACGAACCATCCCGACTGCTTAGACCACACCGGGAGCTGCTAATGAACTGTTATAACTTTACCAACTGCTGAGAAAGAGTAAAACCTGGTTAAACCTGAGACTTAAATTCTTGTGCGCCTGAGAGGAGATAGGCTGATTTGGGAATCCAGCAGCTGAAGGCTGCATGCGACTGTGAGTTCTGCACACTGATGAACATCCACTACACTACTTCACGGTTTCCCTGGGGCTCAGCATCATTGCCGATACTGCCATCATCCCCAGAGGTCCCGACTACAGCGGCGGCTACTCATAGCCGCACACCACGAGTGGCGTCACGTTTATTCTCAATTATAAACCCCAAACATTTTATTGACCGCCCAAGGCCACGGAGCCGGGTCTTGACGAGCCCAGCGGAAACTGCCTCCTGGTTCTGAGTACCCCACAGTACTCAGAACCGGGTGGCAGGAGAGGAACTTGCAGAGAAAAACTATACTTGAAAGATTAACACCTGTTCTGAGTTTTGGAGACACTCCTGGTTTTGGCACCCAAACACTGATGGACACTGATCATGGAAAATCCTGCACTGTGAAACGAGCCTACACTACTGTTCAAAAGTTTTGAAATCTCCTTATTTTTGAAAGATAAACAAATTTGTTTTCAATGAAGCTAACATGAAATGAATCAGAAATACACTCTATACATTGTTAGGAAATCGTCAAAAACCCTTGCACAAGTATGTTAGCACAGCTGAAAACAGTTTGGCTGATTAGAGAAGCTATAACATTGACCTTTCTTTGAGAAGTTAGTTGAGAATCTGGAGCATTACATTTGTTTGTTCTATGAAACTCTCAAAATTGCAAGAAAAAGAGAACTTTCATGTGAAACTCTACAGTCTATTCATGTTCTTAGAAATTAAGGCTATTCCATACGAGACATTGCCAAGAAACTGAAGACTTCCTATAATGATCTGTACTACTCCCTTCAAAGGAGAGCCCAAACAGACTCTAACCAGAGTAGTAAGAGAAGCAGGAAGCCTCGCTGCACAAATGAGCAACATGACAAGTACATTAGAGTCTCTAGTTTGAGAAATCGATGCCTCACAGCTCCTCAATTGGCAGCTTCATTAAATAGTACCCTCAAAACGCCAGTGTCAATGTCTACAGTGAAGAGGTGACTCCGGTATGCTGGCCTTCAGGGCAAAATGGCAAAGAAAAAGTCATATCTGAGACTGACTAATAAAAGGAAAAGATTGATATGAGCAAAAGAACACAGACATTGGACAGAGGAAGATTGGAACAAAGTTTTATGGACAGACTAATCAAAGCTTGAGGTATTTGAATGACACAGAAGAACATTTGTGAGATGCAGACCAACTGAAAAGATACTGGAAGAGTGCCTGACACCATCTGTCAAGCATGGTGGAGGTAATGTGATGGACTGGGGTTCATTTGATGCTGGTAAAGTGGGAAACTTGTACAAGATAAAAGAGGTTTTGAATAAGGAAGGAAATCACTCCATTTTGCAATGCCATGCCATACCCTGTGGACAGCACTTGATTGGAGCCAATTTCATCCTACAACAGGACAATGACCCAAAGCACACCTCCAAATTATGCATGAACTATTTAGGGAAGAAGCAGGCAGTTGGTATTCTATTTGTAATGGAGTGTTTAGAGCAATCACCTGATCTCAATCCCATTGAGCTGTTGTGGGAGCAGCTTGACCGTATGGTACGAATAAAGTGCCCATCAAGCCAATCCAACTTGTGGGAGGGGCTTCAGGAAGCATGCCGTGAAATTTCTCAAGATTACCTCAGCGAATTAATAGCTAGAATGCCAAAGGTCTGCAATGCTGGAATTGCTGCAAAGGGAGTATTCTTTGGCAAAAGCAAAGTTGAAAGGAGAAAATTATTATTTCAAATAAAAATCATTATTTCTAACCTTGTCAATGTCTGGACTATATTTCTATTCATTTTGGAACTCATTTGATAAATAAAAATATGAGTTTTCATGGAAAACACAAAATTGTCTGGGTGACCCCAAACATTTGAACGGTAGTGTAAGTCTAGTTGCACACTTGCAAATCAGGCAAGATCAGGTTTTTCAGCTAATAATAAATCAGCTAGGTTTTTTTCCCATTCACTTTAACGGTGTCAGGTTGCTTAAGGTTGCTCCCTGACGCTATTGAAGTGATTGGGCAAAAAACTGGATCTTGAATGGATCAGGTTTTTGCTGAAAAACCTTATCTTGCCTGATTGTCAAAACTGGTAATGTAAAACAAGCCTTAGAAGCTTCAGCGCTGCTGTCATTATGCTTCCGAGCTCACTCACTAATGTCACTTTTTCCCCCCATTGATTGGTTGAAGTCAGATTTAGGTCCGCCCACCCTCTTTGCCAGCATCTGTGATTGTTTGCCAATTTTGCAAACAAGCTGACATTAGATTACTGTAATCTAAGAAATAAATGAAAAAATGGGCATACGCTGTGTCATATTTTGGGATGTCAGCCAGATACAACTAGCCAGCTGAGGGCTGGAATCCCTCAGCATGGGGAAGACCAAGCATTCTGGGCCCCCCATGCTGTGAATTGCAGTCCGCAGCTGCCCCAGAAAATGGTGCTTTCAATGAAGCTCCATCTCCTGGAGCTGTACCCAACTTTTCCCGCTGCCCTGTGGTGGTGACAAACTGGGTAATAAAGGGGTTAAGGCCAGCTATGTATTGCCAGCTGGCACTAAGCCCAAGGTTCCTAATGCCAGGGCAATGTTTAACACAGCCATTGGGAACCTCTAAAGGTACCTTTACACGCCGCAACCGCGGCGAGAAATTTGACCGGCGATATGTTGCCCTGGCACCATCGCCGTGAAATTGCCTCGCAGTTGTGGCGTGTAATTGGGGAATTTGGTGGAGATAAAGGTTGCGCCTGGTTACGATTTCACAGCACTGCTCCAAAATCAGAGGCAATCATGAAGGCGACATTCCCGGCTTTTGGCGTGTGAAGGGGCGATAGGGATGAAATCTGCGTCGCCTCTTGATTTCCCATAGGCGTGCCACAGCGTGCTGGAGACCGCGCCCCGTCAGCGATGATTGGTGGTGGCTACTGTTTCTCCATTGGCTGTCACTTCACAAGGCGCCATATTTGAAGAGCTGTCCATTCACCACCACACAATGGCAATGGCGTCATGTATTAGCCAGCCTTCCAGCACAGGCTGCCCAATTGTAATGCTATTGCGTTGTGTAATCAGCATGTTTGGGGCGAGGTATACACCAGTCTTTCACGCCTATGTTCTCACGGCGCTAACCATGTACGCCCACATTCCCTTGGGGATTGCGGCATGTGAAGCGGCGAGGGAAGTCTACCGGATGTTTCCCACTGTTGGTGTGGTGTGGCAACACATCGCCTTACGTTGAGGGTGAAATTGCGGCGTGTAAAAGTGCCTTCGGCGATCTCAGGCAACCATGGAATACGTGCATACACACGTTAGATTGCCTTCTATCACGGTCAAAAATTGCGGCGTGTAAAGGTACCCTTATTAAATATCAAATATTACACTACACCATGAAACAATCATTTGTTTCAAAGAAGAACACAATGACAATCCTCGTTTCCATCTTTATTACTCCCTTATAACCCTCCATGATCCTCTGTGATTTCCTATCAAGGCGGGCCCGGAAATTGACTGATTTCTGGCGTCTGTTGTGAGTGAGGTGACCTCACAGTCAGGTTCACCTCAGGTAACAGCTTAGCCTCTTCACTGTAGCTGGCCTGAGGTGAACCAGACTGTGATGATACCGTGCTCACAGCAGCCAGTTGGTTTCTGGCTTTTGCCACTGAAGTGGAACCTACAGTTCTCTACATCAGGAGCATAAGACTTTCTCCAGAAGCAAAAGCCAATAGGGACTTTAAAGGGGAGCTAAATTATTTTTGGACTGACCTGCCCTCCTACATGAAGAAGCTAAGCTGTATACTACATTTCTAGAATCTATAGATAGCTTATAAATCAATAAAACCATATAAGCTCCTCAGTTCTCACCCCTCCCTTCGGGAACAGGAAAATTCAGCATCATGCTGCAGCAGAGATCAGGAGGCTTGTCGGGAGTGTGGACCCTTGTGGCTCCAGGATCATCTTACATCCCAGCCCCCTCATACTTCTGTATGGGCAGGGGGTGTGGATGCCGGCGCCATGGTCTCACTACAATCCTGTCCCTAATATACCATCCTATGTAATGTAAAAACAGGGCTGTTCTCCCTTCAAATAGAATCATGCCACCAAGCAGATATAAATGAATGTTGTGATTTTTGCTGTACAATGATATGATGGTACATAATGTGTGCTGTCATGTATCAGACTAGGAGCAGAGGCAAAGCACTACATTGATAGATTCAGCATTGCCACTGTCTCCCCTCCCATATCAACTTAGTAGTTTCCTGTCCCCTGAAACTATAGCACTATGCATGACTGTATTTCTCTGTCCCCTGAGGGACGGGTGAGTGTTGAGGAGCAGATATGATTTTATTGATTTATAAGCGACCTATAGATTCTAGAACTGTAGTGCACTGCTCTGGTTCATCGTGTAGGAGAGCAATGACAGTACAATTTTTTTTTTTATCTCCACGGAGTTCCCCTTTAATCATTGATTATAATAAAGTTGTGGTTTGAAACCACTAATGCTGCCCCTCACCAGGTCGTTCAACAGTATAACCATGTCCACATACATTTCTTTTAACAGATGCACAGAATAATATAGGGCACAGATCCTTCTTTTGAGGCTGTCGGCACTTTCTCACAGCCGTGGCTGACCTAAAAGCTGACACTACACTCTAGCACTGCGCTGGAAATACACAGAAATTCCATGAATACCTCAATATTAGCTCCTAAATGTGCAGCAAATACACAGCAGTATTCAGTGTGCATTTGATGAGCATTTAGCACTGATTTAGGAAGTATTTTGCACTGATGACATGGGGCTCTGCTGTACTTTTGGTCACTAGCAAAAGTACAGAAGGCAGGTATGGACTGTCACCAACTCCCAGCTGTCTAGTTTTACATGGCTGGTAATAAAAATTCATTATTTCTTGAAATGTTAAAAAAATGATGTGGAGATTCAATATATTTTTGGTTGCCAGACAGGTACAACAGGGCTGCAAGTGGCTGGGAATCCTATGCATAGAGAAAACCAAGCATTCTAGCACCTCACTGCGAATTACAACCTGCAGCAGCCCCAGAAAATGGCATAATGATGGAAGCGCCATTTTCTGGCACTGTACCCGACTCTTTCGGTTTCCTTGGAGCCAGTGGCAAACTGGATAACAAAGAGTTTAATGCCAGCTTTGTATTTGCAGCTAGTACCAAGCCCAATGTTCCTAATGTCGGGTCAATGTTAGACTCAGCTATTAAGAACATCTAAGTAATTAGTAAATAATAAACCACAGAGACAAATTATTTATTTGGAAAACAACACAATGACAATCCTTGTTTCCATCTTTATTACTCTCTTAAAAACCCTACATGATCCTCTGAGATGTCTTCTCACAGCTTGACTGGAAAAAGTCTGAGTTCCTGCTACCGTTGTGAGCTGGGTGTTGTCACAATCTGGGCCACCGGAGTTAAGCTATAGGCCTGAATTCAGGTGATCTTCCCAATGAACCCAAAACTCAGCAGGATGATGTGGGAATGTCACCTGAGTACAGAGCTGTAGCTGAGCTCAGATAACCCAGACTGTGATGTCAATCCACTCATAGCAAGACTGGAAACTTACTTGTTTTGGATCATGCTTTTAACGGGGTAACTTGGGAAAGATCACCCGATTTCAGAGCTGTAGCTGAACTTAAGTAGACCAGACTGTGACGTGACTCCACTCACAGCAGTAGCTGGAAATCAGTCAGTTTTTGATCTTGCCATGAGATGACATTACAGAGGATCGCGGAAGCCTTATAGAGCAGAAATATAGATGAAAATTAGAATTGTCATTGTGATGTTTTTCTAACCAAGTTACCGTATTTGTCTCTGTGTGGTGTATTATTTACTATTTAGTTAGAGGTTCTAAATGGTCAGGTCTAACATTGGCCTGACATTAGGAACCTCAGGCTTGGTACCAGCTGCCAATATAAAACTGGCATTAACCCCTTTATTTCCCAGTTTGCCATGGGCACAAGGTCTACTGGAAGAGTCGGGTACAGCGCCTGAAAATGGCACTTCTTTGAATGTGCCATTTTCTGGGGCGGCTTTGGGCTGTAATATGCAGTGGTGGTGGTGGAGGGGGAGAATGCTTGAATTTCCCCACACTGAGGATTCCAGCCCTCAGCTACCTGGCTGGCAACTAAAAATACAGTGAAGCTCCACATACCGTATATACTCGTGTATAAGCTGAGTTTTTCAGCACAAAAAATGTGCTGAAAAGTCCCCCCTCGGCTTATACACGGGTCATATACGGTACTTAGTGGTATACAGCCCCCCCCGTGGTATACTGGGCCCTCCGTTGCTGGTGGCAACCTGTAAAAGAAGATATCATTATACTTATCGTATCGCCGCCGCCGCCGCTGTGTCACCGTCACCGCGCTATTCCGGGTCTTCATGCTTCCTTCACCGTCGCACAGGAAATGATGTCATTTCCTGTGCGACGGTGAAGGAAGCTTGAAGACCAGGAGGAGCGCGGTGATGGTGACAGAGCGGCGGCGGCGATACGATAAGTATAATGATATCTTCTTTTACAGGTTGCCACCAGCAAGGGGGGGCCCGGTATACCACTGGGTACCCCTGTATACCTCTGGGGCTGATGTATACAGCTCTGGGGCTGCTGTATACCTCTGGGGCTGCTGTATACCTCTGGGGCTGCTGTATACCCCTCTGGGGCTGCTGTATACCCCTCTGGGGCTGCTGTATACCTCTGGGGCTGCTGTATACCTATGGGGCTGCTGTATACCCCTCTGGGGCTGCTGTATACCCCTCTGGGGCTGCTGTATACCCCTCTGGGGCTGCTGTATACCTCTCTGGGGCTGCTGTATACAGCTCTGGGGCTGCTTTATACAGCTCTGGGGCTGCTGTATATACCACTGGTGGGGCTGCTGTATATACCACTGGGGAGGCTGCTGTATACTACCACTGGGGAGGCTGCTGTATACTACCACTGGGGAGGCTGCTGTATACCACTGATGGGGCCTGTATACCACACTGCTGGGGGCTGTATACCTGTGCTGGGGTCCACCCTCGGCTTATACACGAGTCAATAGGTTTTCCCAGGTTTTGGGGGCAAAAGTAGGGGGGGCGGCTTATACACGGGTCAGCTTATACACGAGTATATACGGTAATTCTTTTTTAATTATTACAAGAAATAATTTAAAAGATTCTTCTCTGTATTTTACCAGCCACGTAAAACTGGGCAGCTGGGGAGCAAAGAAGTGTAGAAGAGGTGGCCTTGCATGCTGCTGACCCTCAATAATAATAAAGGATTTTAATAATAAGGATCTTTAATAATAAAGGATTGCTCTCCAAAAAAAAATAAAAAAAAAAATAATAATAATATAATAATAATAAAATAAAAAATATATTTAAAAAATAGATACAAAAATATATAAAGCTCTCTTAAACAGATGTTTAAGGGACATTATAAGGTTCCTGGTCTTAGCAGCTGCTGCCACATCTTGCACTGTTTCAAAAATTCACACTATGCAGGTGTCAAAAGTTTTGCAAACTCTAAGAAGCTTAAAAAATTTAATTTAAAGCTCAAAAAAATTCTACAGCTTAATACAAGCCAGTAGACTTGATGGTTGAAACAGTTCTAACTATTGATGAGCGAGCAGTAAAATGCTCAGGTACTCGATGCTCGGGTCGTGCAAATCGAGATGCTCGGGTGCTCGACCCAAGCACTGAGTCCATTGTTAACCCATGGGAACCCCAAGCATTTTTCCAGCGGCACCCCTCGCAGCCTGGGTAAACCCTAAAAATGTCACAAATGTATAAGAACAGTGCTCGAATGACATGGGAACATCATGGGGAAGACCACTTTTAGCATTTCTGACTCCCAGGTCACTGCTGTGAACAATGTTGTCAGAGTATTACGCCACTTTTACAGACTCACAATAAAACGTCCAAAAACAAAACCAAAATGGATTTTCCTGGAGAAAATGTTAAGGGCTCATACTCACTTGTGAGACAATGTTGGTGTATTATATTTTTTTATTACATTAAAGATTTTTAATAAAAAAATTGAGAGGCACTCGAAGCCCCTTTTAAGAGACGTGGAGGAGGGCCTCATTAAATATTGTATGTTCCTATTATTAGTAAGTGGGTCTCCCATAGTGTTGCCCTATGCAGGCTGCCAAAAATTGTGAGGCACGCCAATGCCCTTTTGAAGACATGGGGAGGAGGGCCTCATTAAATAATGTTCCCATTATTAGGAAGTGGGTCTCCCATAGTATTTGATCCTTGTGGAGCAAAATCGTCAACATTTACACACACTGCAGCTCCAAATTCCTGCTGAGCCCACCACCACAATCAAGGATGTGCTTATGGCTGTGATGCAGTGTGGGACTTCTATTTCTAATGTTCCGACATAGCTAGGTCATCTGCAAGAAACTATGCAGACAGTGAGATATGACCTGCATAGTGTTAAGGAAAGAACCAGTGAACTAGAAAAACGTGTCAGCACAGTGGAGGATAACATGTCTGAATTTGCACAATATCAGAAAGAATTTAAAAAGGCTATAGCTACTGTCCAGGCTAAAATAGACAATCTTGAATATAGATCACGACGTAATAACGTACGCATTATCGGTGTGCCAGAGCGGTGCTAGGTTAGAAACCCGACAGAATTCTTTGAGGCATGGATTAAAGAGAAAATAGGTGCTGACAAGTTAACGCACAAAAATCCTTCATTACAGGGATAGAGATAATATTCTCAGATACTCCAGAGATCACCCAGACCTTACTGTTTATGGTTCGATCGTCTCATTTTACTCCCCAGGGGTCCGACGACTGAGAGCCAAATTCTTTGATGTCAAAAAACATTTGAGAGACTTAAAGCCCCGTTACACGGGATGACATCGTCAACAACAGCGCTGATACGTCACGTGTTTGGAGGCATACCAGCGACGTTGTTGCAACCTCGTTGCGTGTGACTCTGGCAAGTTGCTACGATAAATCGTTGGGTCGGAGTTGACCGGTTTATCAACATGTTGGAAAACCTGATGATCTCAACTCCAGCAACCTGCTGCATCGTTCTGTGTGACACCGTGATACCGATGTCGTGGACGACTTCGCCCATTCACAGCAATGAGCAGTAATCGTTCGTGGGGTTTACGAACGATACCTGCTCACAAGATCATTGGTGAGTTGTCCACGATATCTAGATGTGTGACATCTCACCAGCGATGTTGAAATAATGTCAACAACGACCGCGCACCCCCGATATTGTTGCCGACATCGTAACAATGTTGTGCTGTGTAACGGTACCTTTAATCATTAAGTATTCAATGATATATCCGGCGAAGTTGAGGATCAAAGCTTGGGATAAGGTCCATTTCTTCCTAGAATCCAAAGACGCCATGAAGTGGTTGGATTTGAATGAGAGGCAGCTGAAGAGGGAGCAAGAGGTGAAGAATCGTGGCTGAAGTGTGGCCTGGAGTTTCTGGACACTGGATTTGTACCTAGTTGGGTCTTTCTGGCTATATTGAGGGATAGTACCGGAGGCATGAACTTTTTGACAGGTGTCTTCTCTTTTTGTTTCCCCCTTTCCTCCCCTTCCCCTTTTTTTCTTATTTTACCCTCCCCCCTTTTCTCTCCCCCCCCCACATTTTTTTTCTCCTTCTTAGCACTCGAACTGTATTGTTCTACCTTTCCTATGTGTGCTGGACTATGTGTGATTGGACATATATACCTTATTATAGAAAAAAGACCAGTGGCACTCACCAGAGATGATCTTGTGCATTTATTTACAGTTCCATGTCGGAATCGAGGAACAAGTACAGTGGGGGAGGTGCCTGGACATCAGGACCTGTAGAAGCGGCTACCAGCCGCGAAACGGCAGGCCACCGTCCGACGTCCAGGCACCTCCCGCCCTCCATGCGGGAAGCTATTATATTGGCAATATTGAAGAAAGATAAGGATCCAACACTTTCGGCATCCTATAGATCCATTTCTCTCCTGACAGTTGATAACAAACTTCTGGCTAAGGTCTTGGCAACCAGACTTTCAAGAGTAGTCAAATCTGATCCACCCAGATCAAACTGGGTTCACGCCTCATAATCGACCGCCATAAATATTAGATGACTATATTTAAATACGCAGGTAAGATATGCAGATAATGCGGGGCGGAGGGTGGTTCTGTCTCTTGATGCCGCTAAGGCATTCGACAGTGTTGAATGGAACTACTTATGGGCTATGCTTCATTGCATGGGTTTTGGTCCTGGCTTCATTGGCTGGCTTCGACTCCTATACATGGAACCCAGAGCCAAGATAAGGGCAAATGGATCACTGTCTGAGCCCTTCTCTCTTTATAAAGGTACGAGGCAGGGCTACCCCCTGTCCCCGCTACTGTTTCCAATAGCAATAGAACCCTTAGCCTTAAGAATAGGACAGGATCCGGGTATAGAGGGCTTCCGATATGGGGATCAAGAGGAAAAGGTAGCACTGTATGCAGACGACTTGCTCCTGTTCTTGACTGTTCTTGACTGATCCTGGTTGCTCCTTGCATAACGTGATGACACTCCTTACTAAATTTGGTGGTGTTTTGGGGTTGGTCATCAACTGGTACAAGTCGGCCTTGCTCCCCTTAGATCCAGACCTTGCTATTGTTGCTTCGGTGCCGGATTTTAAATATCTGGGAATCACAGTATTGGCAAATTTGGCGGACTATGAACATCTGAATCTCTCTCCGCTGCTCCACAGAATTAAACAGAAGGTTCGAGCTTGGGCTAAATTACATTTACAGTTAGGGCCAGAAATATTTGGACAGTGACACAATTTTCGCGAGTTGGGCTCTGCATGCCACCACATTGGATTTGAAATGAAACCTCTACAACAGAATTCAAGTGAAGATTGTAACGTTTAATTTGAAGGGTTGAACAAAAATATCTGATAGAAAATGTAGGAATTGTACACATTTCTTTACAAACACTCCACATTTTAGGAGGTCAAAAGTAATTGGACAAATAAACATAACCCAAACAAAATATTTTTATTTTCAATATTTTGTTGCGAATCCTTTGGAGGCAATCACTGCCTTAAGTCTGGAACCCATGGACATCACCAAACGCTGGGTTTCCTCCTACTTAATGCTTTGCCAGGCCTTTACAACCGCAGCCTTCAGGTCTTGCTTGTTTGTGGGTCTTTCCGTCTTAAGTCTGGATTTGAGCAAGTGAAATGCATGCTCAATTGGGTTAAGATCTGGTGATTGACTTGGCCATTGCAGAATGTTCCACTTTTTTGCACTCATGAACTCCTGGGTAGCTTTGGCTGTATGCTTGGGGTCATTGTCCATCTGTACTATGAAGCGCCGTCCAATCAACTTTGCAGCATTTGGCTGAATCTGGGCTGAAAGTATATCCCGGTACACTTCAGAATTCATCAGGCTACTCTTGTCTGCTGTTGTCATCAATAAACACAAGTGACCCAGTGCCACTGAAAGCCATGCATGCCCATGCCATCACGTTGCCTCCACCATGTTTTACAGAGGATGTGGTGTGCCTTGGATCATGTGCCGTTCCCTTTCTTCTCCAAACTTTTTTCTTCCCATCATTCTGGTACAGGTTGATCTTTGTCTCATCTGTCCATAGAATACTTTTCCAGAACTGAGCTGGCTTCTTGAGGTGGTTTTCAGCAAATTTAACTCTGGCCTGTCTATTTTTGGAATTGATGAATGGTTTGCATCTAGATGTGAACCCTTTGTATTTACTGTCATGGAGTCTTCTCTTTACTGTTGACTTAGAGACAGATACACCTACTTCACTGAGAGTGTTCTGGACTTCAGTTGATGTTGTGAACGGGTTCTTCTTCACCAAATAAAGTATGCGGCGATCATCCACCACTGTTGTCATCCGTGGACGCCCAGGCCTTTTAGAGTTCCCAAGCTCACCAGTCAATTCCTTTTTTCTCAGAATGTACCCAACTGTTGATTTTGCTACTCCAAGCATGTCTGCTATCTCTCTGATGGATTTTTTCTTTTTTTTCAGCCTCAGGATGTTCTGCTTCACCTCAATTGAGAGTTCCTTTGACCACATGTTGTCTGGTCACAGCAACAGCTTCCAAATGCAAAAGCACACACCTGGAATCCACCCCTGACCTTTTAACTACTTCATTGATTACAGGTTAACGAGGGAGACGCCTTCAGAGTTAATTGCAGCCCTTAGAGTCCATTGTCCAATTACTTTTGGTCCCTTGAAAAAGAGGAGGCTATGAATTACAGAGCTATGATTCCTAAACCCTTTCTCCGATTTGGATGTGGAAACTCTCATATTGCAGCTGGCAGTGTGCACTTTCAGCCCATATTATATATATAATTGTATTTCTGAACATGTTTTTGTAAACAGCTAAAATAACAAAACTTGTGTCACTGTCCAAATATTTCTGGCCCTAACTGTATCTGTAGTGGGAAGAGTGAATTTATTGAAAACGGTGCTCATGCCACAACTTCTTTATATCCTTCACAATGCTCCCATTTGGCTCCCTCAGAGCAGATTGTACAAAATGAATGCTGTTTTTAGAGAGCTTATTTGCCTGAAGCGCTGTGCAAGGATTAAACTCAAACACCTGCAAAAACCCAAGGATGAAGGAGGACTAGCGTTACCCAACCTGTGGTTGTACTATCTTTCATCCCAGTGTCAGCACTTGGCAGGGGGGATTGATTGTAATGCAGGGGAACTGGCGGGAGGGACACGAATTCTCAAGTTTCTGGTGGGGCAGGGAACATTAATATCAAATTTAGAGGGTGGTAAGTTTCGACCCGTTGCTTCTAAGTTTTCCACTGTACTGCGTATGACTAGGGTTTGGGATAAAATTAAACAGATTAGCGATATTACGGCATACAGAAAGTACTCCCCAATTTGGGATAACCCACATCTACCTGCTATGCTATCCCTCAAAAGATTTGCGCAATGAAGGAGGATAGGAATTTGGTGATTGTCGGAGCTGATACCTAGGGGGTGTTTTATATCCTTTGGCGTATTACTGAAGGAGTTCCCACTACAACACTCCATGTTTTAGCAATATCTACAACGACATCATGCCTATAACATGCAGAACCAAAGATCCCCTATAATTATACAGTAAGGTACTGTAATTAACGTGCTTGGTTTGCAGATGACCACTGGGGGGCTAATATCTTTTATTTATGGAGGGCGTTTGGGTGTGGTTTTGTCGAAGCATCCGGTTGTGGCAATGGCAAAATGGGAACTGCAGCTGGGCCTTATATCAGGAGAGCAGTGGGATTCAATTCTCCAGATGATACCCAAACTCTCCCTTAGTGAACCTAGTCATTTGTCGCAACTCTATATCCTCTATAGGGTATATAGGACCCCCAAATGGATGCACGACTTGAGACTATGGCAGGATTCAAAATGCCCCAAGTGTGAATTGAAGGACGCTGATATCATACATATGATGTGGACATGCTGAATCTGACTTCTTCCCACGCCAGTCAGGAGGATCCGGCAAAGAAGATTAGAGGGAATGGAGAAATAGTTCCGGGTCTCAAGGTGACAGACCTGCTGGGCAGAGAGTGAGGAGGGGCTGTGAAGCTGCACATGTACAACCAGCACAGAGGTCTGTGTGAGCCTTTCCCAGACTTCTGAATATTCCAATCTATGAAAGAATACGGGAAGATGTAAAAATGCACAAGTCTGTAGAAAAGATGGAGGACAGTGACTATGGGAGCTGTAGATACCGTATAAGGAGGAGATTTAAGAGGCATTTTAGTGGTGGTGGAATGGAATAAAGGAATTTCGTTAATCCGGGTGTCCCTCGTGGTCAGTGCGGAGGTAAACCCGTCCTTTTCAAACATCCTTCAATTGATCATTAATGGGATCTGCAGCGGACACATCGCTTTGTCAATTGGCTTTGAAGGGGTTGTGACTTGCACAATCATATAAGGTGAATGTGTAAGATTACATGCCCCATAGCCTTTCAGATTTATGGACCTATGTGCGCTTTATCTTGTTTTTTGGCTTGCCAGGTTTCAGCAGTGTTTGCAGCTTCTGGCTCACAGACTGGTGTGCAATGTCTCCACACGTTGGAATTTGACACTGCAGATGTTGGTCAGGATTTGTGAGCAGAAGAGGGTAGTTGTTGACTACCAGCATCAGCAAGGCCGTCTGTATTTTGTTTAGACCACAGACATAGGACTTCAGGAGTGGACATGCATGCCCTACATATGTACCGTCCTCCTAAATTTTGAAGACTCCACCAAGATGGTGAGTGGTGATGACACCATCCAGCTTGTCTGTCTTCTGAAACGCTCTCTGCTCAAAATCAAAGAGGATGCATTGCAGGCGGAGCACTATGAGATGGAGTAAGGAACCATACAGGGTGATTACAAACAGCCCAGCCTCATCTTACCCCGACGTAGATTGGGGACAATGAGAATGAGGGGAGGAGGAGGAAGAAGAACATGAGCTAGTCTCATGAGCTATTGACGGTACTACCTGCATAGCTGTCAAACCGTCTGTTCAGCATGGATGACAAGAAGACACGGAAGTCTTGCCTGTTACCAGTCTTGCGCTCATGACTGACTTTAATTTATGCTGCCTGTCCCGTGACCCTTGCATTATCAAAATCTTGGGTGAGACTCATTACTGGTTGGTGACACTTTTAGACCCATGCTACAAGGAGAACTTTATATCTCTTATTCCCGAGGCGGAGATGTATACAAAAATGGGTAATAAAGTTAAAGCGAACCTGTCACCCCCCCCAGACATGAAAAGCTGAGCTCCCCACCTTCTGCAGCACTGAGGCTGCACTCAGACAAGGTTTATATTGCATTTAGCATAACTATATTCACTGAAATATGCACTTATATAATATGAGGCAGTTACCAGGACCGAAGACCGGGAGGCGGGGTTTCCAGTGTCTGTGTGCCGCCCCCGTGCTGTCCATCATCCCTCTGTGTCGGGGATGGTGCGATTCCTCCACCCCCTCCTCGCTCTAACCGGCGCCTGCACTTTGCTTTAGGTTGCCGGGCATGCGCAGTGCGCGCTGCCTGACAACTTCCTGGTCCCCTCGCACCTGCGCAGTCCACCGACCCCGCAGTGGATTATTCATTATCCACACTGCGGGGCGGCAAAACGGCACCTGCGCATTTGCTGTGCTGCGGGGGGGGGCACCTCTGACTGCCTCTCTCCTCCCACTCAAAGCCGACTGTCAAACTAGAAAACCGGCACCGAGGAGAGAGGCAGGAAGCACAGGAGGAGCCACACACTATGCCTGCTGGAAATGGGGAGAAAGACAAACGTAACTTTACCCTTCCTCACACACAATCCCTCTATCTATATCTATCATTTCTATCTTTCATTCTATCTTTCATTCTATCTATCTTTCCATCTATCTCTCTATCTGTCTACCTATCTATCTATCCCTCTATTTATCCCTCTTTCTATCTATCTATGGCCAGGGTCACATTTGCGGTTGGACCCTGGCCTGCCGGATTCCGGTTTCAACTTAGCAATTTTTCCATCACCGCATAGCGTTTCCGCTATGCGGTGCTGGAAACCGCAGTCCCTAGTTACCCGGTGTTTACCTGCACGACCTGTCACACAGGCAGCGGCTCGGAGGGCGTTTTACAGCGCCGCACAGGAAACCGTTGCAGACACGATTTCCTGTGCGGCGCTGTAAAACGCCCTCCGAGCCGCTGCCTGTGTGACAGGTCGTGCAGGTAAACACCGGGTAACTAGGGACTGCGGTTTCCAGCACCGCATAGCGGAAACGCTATGCGGTGATGGAAAAATTGCTAAGTTGAAACCGGAATCCGGCAGGCCAGGGTCCAACCGCAAATGTGACCCTGGCCTATCCCTCTATTTATCCCTCTATCTATCTATTTCTCTTTCTTTATGTCCATTCTTCTATCCATCTATCTTTCTATCTTTCTATCTATCTATGTATTTATATCATTCTATCTATCTATCTATTTATCTTTCTGTCTGTCTATCCCTCTATCTGTCTATCCCTCTGTCTATCCCTCTATCTGTCTGTCCATCCATCTATCCCTCTATCAATCTATCTATCCCTTCATCCATCCATCCATCCATCCATCTATCCCTCTCTTTCTATCTATCTATCTATCTATCTATCTATCTATCTATCTATCTATCTATCTATCTATCTTTCCATCTATCTATCCCTCTATTTATCCCTCTTTCTATCTATCTATCCCTCTATTTATCCCTCTTTCTATCTATCCCTCTATTTATCCCTCTTTCTATCCCTCTATTTCTCTTTCTTTATGTCCATTCTTCTATGCATCTATCTATCTATCAATCCATCTATCTATCTATCTATCTATCTATCTATCTATCTATTTATCTATCTCTCTATTTATCTTTCTGTCTGTCTATCCCTCTATCTGTCTATCCCTCTGTCTATCCCTCTATCTGTCTGTCCATCCATCTATCCCTCTATCAATCTATCTATCCCTTCATCCATCCATCCATCTATCCCTCTATCTATCTATCCCTTCATCCATCCATCCATCCATCCCTCTATCTATCTCTATCTGTCCATCCATCTATCTCTTAATCTATCTATCTATTATCTATCCATCTATCCCTCTATCCATCTATCCCTCTATGGGGGCCGTCACACGGAACGATATCTTGCCCGATATCGTTTAAGCGATCTCCTTTTTGATCGCTTAAGCGATATCGGGCAAGATATCGTTGCATGTAATCAAGCGATTTACGATGTTAAATCGCTTGATCGTGACATCGCTGATCTGAGGTTCGGTTCTCAGATCTAGCGATGAACGATGCAACGATCTGCATCATCGTGGTGTATAACACCACGATGATCCATCTCCCAGCGACCGCGCCTATGCTGGGAGATGGTAACTATGGTACACGTCGGGTAACTAAGCGACGCGCGGCGCCTAGTTACCCGATGTGTACCATAGTAACGAGCGAGATCGCGGCTCCGCATCGCTGGTGAGTCTGTCTGTGTGACATCTCACCAGCGATGTGAGCGATATTGTAAGCGATCGCACGTGCACGTGATCGCTTACAATATCGCTATAGATATCTGTGTGTGTGACGGCCGCCTATCAATCTATCCCTCTATCAATCTATCCCTCTATCAATCTATCCCATCTATCTGTCCATCTCAATCTATCCCTCTCTATCTATCCCTCTATCTATCCCTCTATCTATCCCTCTATCTATCCTCTCTATCCCTCTCTATCTATCCCTCTCTATCTATCCCTCTCTATCCATCTATCTATCTATCCCTCTATCTCTCTGTCTCTCTATCTTTCTGTCTATCCCTCTATCTGTCTATCCCTCTATCTGTCTATCCCTCTGTCTATCCCTCTATCTGTCTATCCCTCTGTCTGTCCATCCATCTATCCCTCTATCAATCCATCTATCCCTTCATTCTCTTTCTATTTCTCTATCTATCTATCTATCTATCTATCTATCTATCTATCTATCTATCTATCTATCTATCCCTTCATCCATCCATCCCTCTATCTCTATCTGTCCATCCATCTATCTCTTAGGGTACCAGATAAATAGATAGATAGATAGATAGATAGATAGATGGATTGATAGATAGATGTATAGAAGAATGGACATAAAGAAAGAGAAATAGAGGGATAGAAAGAGGGATAAATAGAGGGATAGATAGATAGAAAGAGGGATAAATAGAGGGATAGATAGAAAGAGGGATAAATAGAGGGATAGATAGATAGAAAGAGGGATAAATAGAGGGATAGATAGATGGAAAGATAGATAGATAGATAGATAGATAGATAGATAGATAGATAGATAGATAGATAGAAAGATAGAAAGATAGAAAGATAGATGGATAGAAGAATGGACATAAAGAAAGAGAAATAGATAGATAGAGGGATAAATAGAGGGATAAATAGAGGGATAGATAGATAGATAGAAAGAGGGATAAATAGAGGGATAGATAGATAGGTAGACAGATAGAGAGATAGATGGAAAGATAGATAGAATGAAAGATAGAATGAAAGATAGAAATTATAGATATAGATAGAGGGATTGTGTGTGAGGAAGGGTAAAGTTACGTTTGTCTTTCTCCCCATTTCCAGCAGGCATAGTGTGTGGCTCCTCCTGTTCTTCCTGCCTCTCTCCTCGGTGCCGGTTTTCTAGTTTGACAGTTGGCTTTGAGTGGGAGGAGAGAGGCAGTCAGAGGCGCCCCCCCCCCCGCAGCACAGCAAATGCGCAGGCGCCGTTTTGCCGCCCCGCAGTGTGGATAATGAATAATCCACTGCGGGGTCGGCGGACTGCGCAGGTGCGAGGGGACCAGGAAATTGTCGGGCAGCGCGCACTGCGCATGCCCGCCAACCTAAAGCAAAGTGCAGGCGCCGGTTAGAGCGAGGAGGGGGTGGAGGAATCGCACCATCCCCGACACAGAGGGATGATGGACAGCACGGGGGCGGCACACAGACGCTGGAAACCCCGCCTCCCGGTCTTCGGTCCTGGTAACTGCCTCATATTATATAAGTGCATATTTCAGTGAATATAGTTATGCTAAATGCAATATAAACCTTGTCTGAGTGCAGCCTTATTGCTGCAGAAGGTGGGGAGCTCAGCTTTTCATGTCTGGGGGGGGGGTGACAGGTTCGCTTTAAAGGCAATCACCCCACTCCTCGAATGTTCGGAATGCACAGACATGCGTCCTGGCAGCGCAGGTGGAAATGTGAGAAAAGAAGTGATGATACAGCTCCCGATGAATAATGCTCAAATAAAGATTTATTTATCTGTCAAAATTTCCAGTTGTCAATACAGCCGGTGTTAGTGCTCATAGCACATGGATATTTAATATACAGGGAGCATCGCAAGGCGACATGTTTCGGACCAAGGTCCTTTTTCAAGCCAGGCTTGACAACTGGAAATTTTGACAGATAAATAAATCTTTATTTGAGCATTATTCATCGGGAGCTGGATCATCACTTCTTTTCTCACACTACAAAAATGGGGCTGTGCCAGAAGGCCCATGTTGCGAATTAGTCAAAAATTTCCCTTCTGATAATGCTGGTGGCAGAGGTCACAGAGACACAACTCCAATCCAGCAGAGGCAGGGGAACACTCTCAAAGTTCTGGGAGAGTTTTCTCAGCTCCTCCCATGGCACACGCCCTGAGCCGCGGTGTACTTTGACAAGGACTGCAAAGTTTGGGAAGATGCTGAAGGAGTGCCTTGCCGACCATACCAATGTCCTCTGTGATTGCTCTGTGCCTTATAATTATTGGGTATCCAAGCTGGACATGTGGCATCAACTGACTCTCTACACCTTGGAAGTCCTGGCCTGCCCTGCCATTAGCATTTTGTCAGAGCGGGTTTTTAGTGCCACAGGGGGAATTATTAGTGATAAGCGCATCCGCCTGTCAACTGAAAATGTTGACAGGCTGACTCTTATTAAAATGACCAAGGGCTGGATTGGGCCAGACTTTTCAACACCACAAGCGTAATATAGACTCAAACCAGTGTCTTTTTTGAAGAGGCATAATCCCATGCTCCTCTTCACCCCCACACATGGCTATATGCTTCCTGATTGTGGCTATTAGCTCTAGTGCTCCTCCTTCTCCTCATCCTCCACCACCATATCATCAGGGTGACGTGGTCCATGATGCAACACCCACATAATATTTTTAAATGTTGTTTATGATGCCTGTAACTCAAAAAAAAGGTAGACAGTATTTTCATGTATAACCCCCAGGGGTAAATATTTCAGTCTATACTGCATGGGCATTACAAGTATAGGAGACCCACTCCTTTGTAATGGGAACCTTGTTTTTATGAGGCCCTCCTCCACGTCTCTTTAAAGGGGCATCGGACTGGCTGTCAATTTTTGGCAGCCCTCCATAGGGTGGGTGAGGAATATGCGGTCCAGACTCACAACTACTGAGACTTGACCATGTGGAAGACAGGGTGGTTATGGTGGTGGCAAAGTGACTGGAAGAATTAACCACTATCCAACGAAACAACCTTTTGACACTGGTCTGGGTTTAATAATTTCCTGAAAAGGAATATACGCACTGCAGTCTGCTATATACCCTGCCTGTATGCAGGTACATTAATTCTGAAAAGGAATATACAATGCAGTCTGCTATATACCCTGCCTGTATACAGCTACATTAATCCTGAAAAGGAATATACACCGCAGTCTGCTTTATACCCTGCCTGTATACAGGTACATTAATCCTGAAAAGGAATATACACTGCAGTCTGCTATATACCCTGCCAGTATACGCTACATTAATCCTGAAAAGGAATATACACCGCAGTCTGCTATATACCCTGCATGCCTGTATACAGCTAAATTACTCGTTAGAAGGACTATTGTTTTGAAGGATAGATAGATATTAGAAGCCTGTACAGCAGCCCCAGATGTGCTGACTGGTATGCAGCCACTTGTGGTACACCGTAGTGTGCTATACACCCCTCCTGCCTGTATGCTAAATTAATCCTTAGAAGGACTGTTGTTTTGATGGAGATAGATATTAGAAGCCTGTACACCAGCCCCAGATGTGCTAACTGGTGTACAGCCTCTTGTGGTACACTGAAGTGTGCTATATACCCTATCTCCCTGCCTGACTGTATACAGGTAGATTAGTCCTCAAAAGGACTGTTTTGATGTATTTTGTATCCCAGCACCTACACTACCTAAAAGACCCAAAATCTGTCCCTCACTCAGCAGCACCTCTCCCTACACTAGCTGACAATGAAGAGCAGAGTGACGAGCACAGCGCGGTCATGTCTTATATAGACCCGATGACGCTGTGCCGCCAACCAATCACTGTAATGCCACATCCAACATGGCTGTGGCATTACAGTGTGTGGCAGCCAATCCCTGCACGTGGGCTGGCTCTGTAAAAAGTGGAAACATGAAGAGACGGGGACCCGAGCATGAGCCTGAGCATCTCGCCGGTGCTCGCCGAACATTGCGAGTACTGTAATGTTTGAGCGAGCACTGAGTATTGGCGAACATGCTCGCTCATACCTAGTCCTAACCATAAGGTAAAGTCTTGTTCCCAGCCAATGGGTCTTCCGGCGAGCGTTTTGGCTCTAACAAACAGGGAAAGTTTTAGGGCCATTTTAAATTTCAAACTTTTTTCCCAAATAAAGCTTCACATTTTAAGACTGTCTGATCTAAATCTAAAACTTAGCCTCAGTAAACCCAATGTGGTCTGACAATTGATCTGTAAAGTAGAAGAATTATACTTTCATCTTTCACATCTATTCTTGGCTTGATGCATGTTCTTATTTGCCCTTGGAGCTTCTGTCTGTCACTAGTTCCAAAAGTAAAAAAAACTTTATACTGTATATTATGTTGCATTAATTGATATATATATATATATATATATATATATATATACTAGCTGTGAGCCCGATGCAAATGCATCGTGATTCTAGAACGTGCATTAATTTGATTATAGTAGTTATAGCTGTTAGCCTGTTGCAAATGCATCGGGTATCTAAAATATGTTTATTGTTTTTTTAAAGATTTTTAAATAATAATCGCATCATCAATAGCAATAATATAAGCCATAGCATTATTATTAGCAGTAATAGCAGTATTAATAGCATTATTAGCAGTATTATGAGCATTAATAACAGTATTAATAGCATTAATAGCATTATTATTAGCATTAATATCATTATTAATAGAATTATTAGCATTAATAATAGCATTAATAACACTATTAATAGCATTAATAGCATTATTATTAGCATTAATAGCATTAATAATAGCATTATTAGCATTAATAATAGCAATAATAGCATTAATAACATTATTAATAGCATTAATAGCATTACTATTAGCATTAATAGCATTAATAATATTAGCATGAATAATAGCATTAATAACATTATTAATAGCATTAATAGTATTATTATTAGCATTAATAGCATTAATAATTAGCATTAATAATAGGATTAATAACATTATTAATAGCATTAATAGCATTATTATTAGCATTAATAGCATTAATAATAGCATTATTAGCATTAATAATAGCATTAATAACATTATTAATAGCATTAATAGCATTATTATTAGCATTAATAGCAATATTAATAGCATTAATAGGATAAATATTAGCATTAATAGCATTAATAGCATAATTAATAGCATTAATAGCATTATTAATAGCATTAATAGCATTAATAGGATAAATATTAGCATGAATAGCATTATTAATAGCATTAATAGGATAAATATTAGCATTAATAGCATTAATAGCATAATTAATAGCATTAATAGCATTATTAATAGCATTAATAGCATTATTATTAGCAATATTAGCATTAATAATAGCATTATTAGCATTAATAATAGCATTAATAACATTATTAATAGCATTAATAGCATTATTATTAGCATTAATAGCATTAATAGCGTTATCATTAGCATTAATAGCAATAATACCATTAATTGGATAAATATTAGCATTAATAGCATTAATAGCATAAATAATAGCATTAATAGCATTATTAATAGCATTAATAGCATTATTATTAGCATAAATAGCATTAATAATAGCATTATTAGCATTAATAATAGCATTAATAACATTATTAATAGCATTAATAGCATTATTATTACATTAATAGCATTAATAATAGCATTATTAGCATTAATAATAGCATTAATAACATTATTAATAGCATTAATAGCATTATTATGAGCATTATTAGCATTAATAGTATTATTAATAGCATGAATAGCATTATTAATAGCATTAATAGGATTAATAGCATTATTAATAGCATTATTAATAGCATTAATAGCATAAATAATAGAATTAATAGCATAAAAAATAGCATTAATAGCATTAGTATTAGCATAAAGAGCATTAATAGCAATATTATTAGCATGAATAGCATTATTAATAGCATTAATAGCATTAATAGGATAAATATTAGCATTAATAGCATTAATAGCATAATTAATAGCATTAATAGCATAATTAATAGCATTAATAGCATTAGTATTAGCATTAATAGCATTAATAATAGCATTATTAGCATTAATAATAGCATTAATAACATTATTAATAGCATTAATAGCATTATTATTAGCATTAATAGCATTAATAGCATTATTATTAGCATTAATAGCATTAATAATACCATTAATAGGATAAATATTAGCATTAATAGCATTAGTAGCATAAATAATAGCATTAATAGCATTATTAATAGCATTAATAGCATTATTATTAGCATAAATAGCATTAATAATAGCATTATTAGCATTAATAATAGCATTAATAACATTATTAATAGCATTAATAGCATTATTATTAGAATTAATAGCATTAATAATAGCATTAATAGGATAAATATTAGCATTAATAGCATTAATAGCATAAATAATAGCATTAATAGCATAAATATTAGCATTAATAGCATTATTATTAGCAGTAATATCATTATTATTAGCATTTTTTTTTAATTATTATTTTTTATGTAATTATTTATTATTTTTTAGTTATTTTTTTATTATTTTTTTTATTATTAAATTTATTATTTAGGCTGAGACCCAGTTCTCTTTCAGGTCCGCTGAAAGGGCTGATATTATTAGCATATATTTAATTTTTTTATTATTATTTTTATTTAATTATTTATTATTTTTATTTATTTTTTTTATTATTTTTTAATTATTTTTTAATTATTTTTTTTATTATTAAATTTATTATTTAGGCTGAGACCCAGTTCTCTTTCAGGTCCGCCGAAAGGGCTGATATAATTAGCATATAATTAATTTTTTTATTATTATTTTTATTGAATTAGTTATTATTTTTAATTTATTTTTTTATTATTTTTTAATTATTTTTTAATTATTTTTTTTATTATTAAATGTATTATTTAGGCTGAGACCCAGTTCTCTTTCAGGTCCGCTGAAAGGGCTGATATAATTAGCATATATGTATTTTTTTTTTAAATTATTTTTATTGAATTATTTATTATTTTTAATTTATTTTTTTATTATTTTTTAATTATTTTTTAATTATTTTTTTTATTATTAAATTTATTATTTAGGCTGAGACCCAGTTCTCTTTCAGGTCCGCTGAAAGGGCTGATATAATTAGAATATATTTTTTTTTTTATTATTATTATTTTTATTGAATTATTTATTATTTTTAATTTATTTTTTTATTATTTTTTAATTATTTTTTAATTATTTTTTTTATTATTAAATTTATTATTTAGGCTGAGACCCAGTTCTCTTTCAGTCCGCTGAAAGGGCTGATATAATTAGCATATATTTAATTTTTTATTATTATTTTTATTGAATTATTTATTATTTTTAATTTATTTTTTAATTATTTTTTAATTATTTTTTAATTATTTTTTTTATTATTAAATTTATTATTTAGGCTTAGACCCAGTTCTCTTTCAGGTCGGCTGAAAGGGCTGATATAATTAGCATATAATTAATTTTTTAATTATTATTTTAATTGAATTATTTATTATTTTTAATTTATTTTTTTATTATTTTTAAATTATTTTTTAATTATTTTTTTTATTATTAAGTTTATTATTTAGGCTGAGACCCAGTTCTCTTTCAGGTCCGTGTATTTTTTATTTATTTTTTTATTATTTTTAATTATTTTTTAATTATTTTTTTTATTATTAAATTAATTTGTTCGCATTGAAATACATTAGCGGTGTGTCGGCGATTTTATGGCCGCCGACCTGGTTCTATTTGTCGGCCCTAAAATCGCGGACACACCGCTAATACATGTCTATGGGCACTGAGCTCGAATTCTGATTGGTCTGCGTCCAATCCGAAATCGGGCGGAGTGCCCATAGACATGCATTAGCGGTGTGTCCGCGATTTTAGGTCCGACAAATAGAACCAGGTGGGCGGCCATAAAATCGGCGACACACCGCTAATGTATTTCAATGGCATATCAGAGGTGGTCTTCTGATTGGCTGAGGGCATTGGAGAGCGACCAATCAGAAGAGCCCCTCACATCTCATTAAAATAGAATGGCGGATTTGTCGTCCATTCTATGTTAATGATAACTGAAGAGGACGTCGGAGATGGAAGTTGGCGGAAAGAAGACAGAAGACCCCGGGGGCCGGACGAAGAGCCGGAGATGGCGGAAAGAAGAGAGAAGAGCGGCGGGGCCGGAGGAAGAGGACGGCTGGCCGGACGAAGGGATTGTGGATCGGACGGACGATCAGATGACTAAGAAGGCATGTGAGTGATCGACGGGGACGTTAGGGTAAGGGACGGCGGGGGCTTCGGGTGTAGGGCTTTAGGTGTTAGCGACAGCGGCGGGAGCTTAGGAGGCGGCGGGGCTTAGGGGGTACGGGGTTAGGTGCGACGGGGCTTACGGGGTAGGGGGTTAGGTGCGACGGGCTTACGGGGTAGGGGCATAGGTGCGGCGGGTCGGGGCTTAGGGTGTAGGGGTGCGGCGGACTTAGGGGGTAGGGGTTTAGGTGCGGCGGGTGGGGGCTTGGCGGCGGGAGCTTAGGAGGCGGCGGGGCTTAGGGGGTAGGGGCTTAGGTGCGGCGGGGCTTAGAGGGTAGGGGATTAGGTGCGGCGGGGCTTACGGGGTAGGGGCATAGGTGCGGCGGGTCGGGGCTTAGGGTGTAGGGGTGCGGCGGACTTAGGGGGTAGGGGTTTAGGTGCGGCGGGTGGGGGCTTGGCGGCGGGAGCTTAGGAGGCGGCGGGGCTTAGGGGGTAGGGGCTTAGGTGCGGCGGGGCTTAGAGGGTAGAGGGTTAGGTGCGGCGGGGCTTACGGGGTAGGGGCTTAGGTGCGGCGGGGCTTAGAGGGTAGAGGGTTAGGTGCGGCGGGGCTTACGGGGTAGGGGCATAGGTGCGGCGGGTCGGGGCTTAGGGTGTAGGGGTGCGGCGGACTTAGGGGGTAGGGGCTTAGGTGCGGCGGGTCGGGGCTTAGGGTGTAGGGGTGCGGCGGACTTAGGGGGTAGGGGTTTAGGTGCGGCAGGTGGGGGCTTGGCGGTGGACGGTAGGGGCTTAGGTGCGGCGGGTGTTAGGGGGTAGGGGCTTAGGTGCGGGGGGGCTTAGAGGGTAGGGGCTTCGGCGGCGGGGTAGTGACTTAGGGGTTAGGTGCGGCAGAGGGTAGTGGCTGCGACGGGGTAGTGGGTTAGGGCGGCAGGGGGCTGTAGTGTACAGCGCGATGGTATACTACAGTCCCATGGCGCTTATGGGCATGGGACTGTAGTATACTATAGCGGTGTACACTACAGTCGTATGCCCTTGGCAGGGGGCTGTAGTGTACAGCGCGATGGTATACTACAGTCCCATGGCGCTTATGGGCATGGGACTGTAGTATACTATAGCGGTGTACACTACAGTTGTATGCCCTTGGCAGGGGGCTGTAGTGTACAGCGCGATGGTATACTACAGTCCCATGGCGCTTATGGGCATGGGACTGTAGTATACTATAGCGGTATGGGCTTAGGGCGGCAGGGGGCTGTAGTGTACAGCGCGATGGTATACTACAGTCCCATGGTGCTTTATGGGCATGGGACTGTAGTATACTATAGCGGTGTACACTACAGTAGTATGGGCTTCTGTGGCTTGGTTAGTGGTGTCAGCGACTCGCAATGCCCGCTTCGCGGGCATTGCTTCGCGAGGCTGCAACGACTCGCAATGCCCGCTTTGCGGGCATTGCTTCGGGAGTCGCCGTGGCCGCGTAGCGGCCACGGACAGAGTCCAGGATAAGAAACCAGGACTCGCTAACCAAGCCACCGGAAGCAGCGCCGCTCCGACGGAAGTCAGGTACGGCAATTATATAATAGATATAGTGCCAACAATGTCCACAGTGCTTTACAGATATTTTAACTAACTTCCACAATTGGAAATCTGAATTCTATATCCCTGGAGGAGACCCATGCAAATATAGGGAGATCATACATTTTTTACATGTTCTTGGTGGAATTTGAACCCAAATTTCAAACAGTGCTGCTGTTAACCCTGTCACTCGCATTAAAATACCCAGAAATTTTCACATTTGGTCCAGAGTTTCCAACAGTCCAACCATCCAGAAATTCTTGGACAGTCTATAAAAATAGGACATGCTTTTGCCCTGTCCATAAAAAATGTGTTTATTTTTTAGCCTGAATTTACACGGATTACACTGGTCAGCACTGAAATTTATACTGACTTAAAAAGGATCTAATCTGTAGTATATTGGTGCCCAGAGCACAAATAAGACCAAGAGAATGTTTTAAAGGCTCTCATTTTGAATATATTTCATATAGTATATTTACCATGTTTCACCATGAACATTTATTCAGTAGGACTGTAAGAACATCTTAAATAAGCCTAGAATTATATATGTAATATTGCATCACATAATATAATCATGCGCACATCATTCAGATTTTATTGCATAATTTTCTGATGCAATGCAGTACTACTGCCAGGAGGCTGCTGAAGTAAGCTGACGTCAGCAGTGTACTATGTCAAGTAAAGCCAAGTCAGAATAGTTGAGCATTTAAAATTTTTTAGACTTTGTGGAATACAGTTTAAGCTTTTGTTAAATTAAACTGTTATTATTTTACCCATTTCGTTACAGTACAGTACACTACTGCCTTGAAAGTGCATTAACGTCTTGGACAATTTGTGCTATGTTTGTGGGAAAGAGACATTTTCCAACCAGAAGAAGAGTATCACTTCTCAAGTGAAGAAGGCATATCATCTATACTTCAAATCAGTGGCGTAACTTGAAGCTCAAGGGCCCCGATGCGAAAGCTCCAACAGGGCCCCCAATTATTGCAAATCTTTAACAGCAATAGTCTTTTTCTATAGGCTGAAGGGACTTTTGGGGCGCCCTAGGCTCCGGGGTCCGGGTGCGCAACCCCTGCACCTGTTGTAATTACGCCCCTGCTTCAAATGCAAGATATTCGACCAGAACATGCCTTGGGCCCCTCATATATGGTCTGCTACATGTGCAGCACAGCTTTTGTCTAGTGTCCACAAACATTCTAGAGATTTTAGGGCAGAAACCTACAACAAACTAGTAGAAGACATGCTGATGCAGTATCAGAAACTTGGCTGCAATATGTCTTTTAAGATCCATTTCCTTCATTTTACCATCTGGATTTCTTTCCTGACAACTGTGATATGGTTAGTGATGAACATGGTGACATTTTCTAGAAAGATATTGCAACAATAGAACAAAGATGCCAGGGAGAATGATCCACTACCATGCTGGCTGACTACTGCTGGACACTCCCCAGAGTATCTCCGAGACACTGTATAGAAAACAGAAAAAGAAATCTAAGACGTAGTCTATGATTTGATCTTAATACAGGTGTTCACCATAGGCTTATTACAATTGACATGCATAATGCAATGGAAACAATGATTGCAGATTCCAAAAAATCTAGAGCAAATTTTGCATTTTGACTCATATTCATATTGAGCACATAAAAATTGAAAAGAAATTACTATTTTTTTTCAGTTGCACAAACACAAAAGTAAACTACCAGCTTTTCCTAACATAGAATGTGACTGTCACGCGCTTAGATGGTGCTGCCATTGTTGGATGCTGCTGTGTATGTGGTTTGTCTTTAAGAGCTGCATGGTTGATGGTTGTGAAGGTCCTTGCCTCCTGTGTTGTGCTCCAGAACTGCAGTCACTATTATGTTCAATTGCTGGTTCAGGAGTTAATGTGTGACTCACCTGGAATCCCCTCCCCATGGCTTTAAATTGCCTTCCTCTCCTCTGTCAGGTGCTGCTGATAGCTAGGTGCTCTAGGTGTTGGTTCTGTGCTGTCCTGATGCTTAGCTGCTGGGCTAAAGTTTTTCCTTGGGAGAATTCCTGACCCATGGGAGGAGGTAGGGGCCCTCAGCCTAGGGCTAATCAGGAGTTTTAGGGTAAAGGGTGGCTGCTCGGAACTCCTCACCATCAGAGGTACCTCTGAGATCAGGGCGAGCCAGGGACCCCAGCATCAGGGTCAGATTAGGCTCTCCTGAATCCCTGTTGTCCAATTCACCTACCTGTTATCTGATTTCCTTACCTCCCAAGCGTGACAGTGAACAGGTGCTAAGCTGAACATAGCACAATATTGCGAAAATAAACAGTTGCACTCTAATGCTACATCATGAAAACATGAATGTCGGAAATGGAACTACAACATGGAAAATGAAAATATGAGATACTTAGCATACACAAAGAGCCATCTGTATATCAGCCCCCACTAGTGACGTTGAGGCGTGTCTCCTTGCCTAGGTCTCTGTACTCTAGATAATGTACTCAGCGTTAAAAAACCTCCTCTTGCATGGGCGAGTAGGAACCTGCTGAATGAATGATAAAAACATCTGACACTAGTGGGGGATGGGTGAAATCAACAAAAGGTGTGACCCTGTAACATACTCAAAAATAAACTGCTGGCACTCCTTAAAATGGAATGTGAACAGGTGCTAAACTGGACATAATGCAATATTACAAAATGAAACAGTTGCACTCTGTAATACTAAGTCATGAAAACATGAATATGGAAACTGAAACATGAAAAATGAAAATATGAGACATTTAGCATACACAAATGGCCATCCATATACCTGCCCAGTGCTCACGTAAAGGCGTGTCTCCATACTGGGTCCCTGCACTAAGATAACTCCTCATGGTTTGAAAACCTCCTCTTGCATGGACGAGTAGGAACCTGCTGAGTGAGGGAGAAAAACACCTGACACTAGTGGGGGAGGGGTACAACAGATAGAAGAAATGACCCGGTAACATACACAAAAATAAACTGCTGGCACTCCCTAACATAGAATGTGAACAGGTGCAAAGTGGAACATAACTCAATATTACAAATAAAAAGAGTTGCACTCTGTAATAGAGCGCAGGGTGCGGGATTAGGAAGAGCAGGGGTGTTAGAGCAGACAGAGCGGGCGGCGTGAGAGTGGGCAGAGGGTGGAGTGTGATAGCTGGCAGAGCATGGGGTGTGAGAGCATGCAGGGCACAGGGTGTGAGAGTGGGCAGAGCGTGGAGGGAGAGGCAGAGCACAGAGGGAGGGGGCAGCGCAGGGGCGCAGAGCAGGGGGTCAGAGTGCTGAGTAGGGCACAGAATGTGGAGGGGATGGCAGAGTGTGGAGGAGGGGCACTGAGCAGGAGGCACTATCCCTGCCCCCCTCTGCACTCTCTGCCCCTCTGGCAACTCTACCTATCACTGACTGCTGTGCAGCACTTATTACAGAAGATATGATGTGATGGTCATGTGACAGATCACATGACTGTGACATTATCACATGTACTGCATCCTCTCTGTTAAGTCAGAGGTAGGGAGGGGGGGCTGCAAGCAGGGTGCAGGGTGCCAGGTGCGAGGTGCACCCACAACCCATCTCCTCCTGCACTCACCTGCACTCACAAGCTAAAGTTACAGCCTCGGAGTGTTGTAGCAGCTATGGGCACTGGTGAGTGTAGTGGTACAGCAGGGATGTAGGAGGGGGCTGTCCAAGGGATGTCGGACAAACAAGGGGGCTGTGTGTTGGGCTTGCGGCGGTGTCCTGCTGGTGGCGTGGTGTTACCGCAGTACCGTCAGCGGGCACCATACTGAGATACCTATCACTTGGGAATCCCAATATGACGGTCAACATACTTCTGATGCTTGAAATTCTGGAATTCATAGACATCTTGATGGAAACGGATGTCAAGACATTATAAGGTAAGTATATATATATTATATTAGATAATTAATATGGTTTTACAATGTGTTAGTAAAAATATATTGTCTATCTGTGATTTTATTGATAAGCTGTCGAGAAAAAATAAAAATTCAAAGTGGCAACCTCAGACTACATCTCTACGTCAGCTCCGATGAGGTACAAGGTGATTCTGCATTGTGACTTTTTGACCTTGTGTAGAACCTTCCCATGCCTCTTCAGAGCCTGGAAGTCCCAACCTAGTATGAAAAGGCCTAGGGATTTCAATATGAGCAACGGTGATGATAAAATGCGATGAGGAACAAAAGGGGGATGAAGAGGAGTGGAGGGCCTAACAGGTAAGGCCGGCTTCACACTACAGTTTTGTGATTTCAGGTTCTGTCTGGTTTGAACAGAACAGAACCTGATCCGGATTTGGCTCCACGTTTCCCTATGGTGCCGGATGTGGAGCGCTAGGATCAGGAAGAGTCAGGCAGATGGAAATATTTGTAAAAAGGTTTTATTAACCTCTTACAAGCCACAACGTGTTTCTGCAGCACAGCGCTACCTTCATAAGGAGAGCTCTTCCATAATTTTTTGTGTCTGGTGCAAAAAATAAACAAAACCAGATCCTCCAGGATCCAGTGCCGATAGCATGGGAGTCTATGGGCGCAGGATGCCCCGAAGTCGGCAAAAAATCGGACCGGTTCCCGGAAGACTTTTGGAGAACAGCGTGT
>JARQOC010000004.1:564458337-564504711 GCA_033576535.1 Allobates femoralis
CATGGCGGCCATTTTGAAGTCGGCCATTTGAGATCCAACTTTTTTTTTTAATGGGAAGAGGGTGATGTGACACATCTAGGGATGAGCGAGTATACTCGTTACTCGCCGAATAGTAAGGTACTTGGGCTACTCGTTACTCTGTGAGTATCCTTGTGATTACTTGCAAAGTAACGAGTACAATGTAAGTCAATGGGAAATGCGAGTAATTCCTTTGCTGCCAGACCCTATAAGGAGGTCTGGCAGCAGAGGAAAAGGCAGCAATGGCCACATGATTGTTTAAAAGCTGCCGGGTTTTAAACAATCATTAAGCCCCCTACTCACTTCCCTGCAGGCTGACAGCAGGATCCTCCACTCCCCCCGCTGCTTCCCCACCCGATCCTAAGTTAGGACCAGGTGGGCAGTGCAGCACCAGTGAACGGGGAGCAAAGGGCATTATTGTTTACTTGATGATGATATGATGTTTTCGGTAATACTAATTTTTTCTCTATATGACTTTTGATAATTTTGTGAACATTTTTTGCTGTGTTCTGCAAATACACATTAATAGAAAAAAACAAAATGATTGTTCTCACCTTGGCAAATAGCTATACCTATAGAAGACCCAGTGATATTATATGCTGTCCATGATGGCAGGAACAGCCAGTCAGCTATCTGCCTTTAATTGATTGGTGGCTGGTATTGGTATTGCGGTGGAGTATGTGTCCAAAGATACACATTCAGGTGAAGAGAATCACTGACATCACAGGCCCCTGGACCAAGCTGTGATTGTATCAGGAGCTATTGTGCTTGTGGCCTACAGAATACAGTCTCAGGGGCCACATGTGGACAGCGTGTTTGAGATCCCTGGTTTAGAAATAGATGACGGATTTCCCCAAAAATGGTATAATTAAATTATTTTTATTAAACATGTATTGGCTAACTTAAAGGGGTTATCCTGTCTTATCCTTTCAATAGTGCACTGCCTCCCAGCTTCCTAGCTGTCTGTTTGCTGGGGCAAGCGGGAGAAAACACTCCTGCATTATTGACATTATAGACCTCTATTCACTTTGTGAAGACAGCCCTACCTCTATATTGTTGGTGAAGTGTTGAGTACTGAAGTGTTCTGGGATTGAGTGGTTCCAGAATGTGCCCACAATCCTTGCTTACTTCAGTGTAGTGCTTACACGCTCAATAGGAAAGAGCTTGTAAGCACATGTTTGGCTACTGCTGCTAGGCTGCTGGGATGGCGGATTACCTAGTGTTATATCCCATGAATGGCAATTATTAAACATTTTTGTGCTGTCTTATGTATTTCTGTGTTGCTAGGCAGAAGTATTGCTCTTTTGTATTTTGTCCCTCTCCTCTATCTATTGTTCCTGTGACGTCAGCAACTCCTCCCTTCTTCCCCAGTTATTTTTCCTATCATCCATCTTAGTATGGACACATGTTTTACAACTCTATGAAGAATCACTCTTTTTACCTTCTGCATTGTACCTCATTACAAGTTTTTTTTAGTTAAAAGCATCTCCACCTCTCTTGGATTCTTATTACGAAGTCTGTGTGGTTGAGTTAAGCTATCTGAGATACCCTTTTATGAACGTGAGTACGATCCATACGGACATCCAGCATTAAGGTAGTTTAGGCATCTATCTCTTATCGTTGAAGCTGAAACAGAATGCCTAGGCAGTGAGCTATAAACAATAAAAGATACCATACTAATTATTAGGATAACAGTGCATAATACTAAGAAGCAGAATAAAAAGTTAATTGTTTTTCAATTCACTGTTCAATTCTATTTATCTTGTAAAGTGGGAATAACCCTTTAAGTAATTGGCATTGTAGGTAGATTGTTGTACTTTGCTTTTAGGTCTTGCATTTTTAAAACTAAAGCTTTTTGACAGCAGCAAAAGACTGCAACTATTTTCAATATAATGAAGTATTATTATATAAATTGTTTACGTGGGAGATTGATTAAATATCTCACATTTCCCACGTTTTAACAGTAAATATGCTTCTGTCAAATGATGCAATGAATTTCTTGTAGCCAGAACTGCAAACTCGGTCTGTCTGATAATACAGTATCATAAACTATCCTGCCAGGGAACGCTATGACAATAAGTCATTGTCTTTAATTTAGCTACCCTATTAAAGTGCTTTATTATACCCACCAAAGTTGATTAACTCAGTGGGATATCTGGAGTTTATGAAGTTGAAGAAGTGTAACTTCTCATTTGGCAAAGAAGCAAATGAAAGAACTCTTATCCTTCTATAGTGTCAATACAACAATTCTCAGATTTCAGTTTTGACTGTGCAGATAAGAGGCTTAGAACAAAAAATAATGTAGTTATCAAAAGTGGCAGAATCAGTATGAAGGGAGACTTTGACCTAGATGTGATCAGAGCCTCAAAATTAAAGTTAGAATAGACTTTTAATAATGGGCAATAAAATTTTAATTATCTTACCTTTCAACATTTCCAGTCCCCTGGGTGCCTGATGTTACAGATTGTCATTCCGGCTGCATGGTGTGTCATCTGGCTGAAATTATATGGCTTCTGCATTGACTTATCAGTTAGGGATTGTCATCACTATGACCTGGTAAACAAAAACCATGAAATCTTAAAGGGTTCCACCAGTCACAACAACTGATTGATGAACTATACATATTGGAAAGGTGTCAGTCAACCAGAGCCTCTGCTGAAAAACTATTATTTGCTCCAAGCCCTTATGCAGTACTTGGCACCGATGGATATACGATTAATGGAGCTGTGATTAGGGATGGGCGAATCTACTCGCTAGGACTCGTTACTCGGCGAGTAGTAAGGGACTCGCAGGACTCGGTACTCTGCGAGTTTCCCAGTGATTACTCGCACGAGTCCAATGCAAATCAATATCAATCCTAGTTTTGTCAGAAACGCTGACAAAACTAGGATTGCCATTGTTTGCATTAGACTCGTGCGAGTAATCACTGGCTACTGTGCCAGTGATAGCAGGGAAACTCGCAAAGTAACTGCTGTTTCTTTGCGAGCCCAGTCCAGCTGTCTTCTCTGTGCAGCTCCAGGGTCCTAGAGCCTGCCTGCTGCCTGATGTAGCAGTGCTGACATTGTTCTCAGTCTGCTCATTCCCTGTGTACAGACATGAATGTCTGTGCCCAGAGATGATGTAGCAGTGCTGAGATTGTTCTCAGTCTGCTCATCCCTGTGCATAGACATCTATATTTATGCACAGGGGATGTAGCAGAGAGGACATCGCGTTTTGGACTACGTCGGACGGAAGAGGATTTTTTTAATTAAAGATGGAGTCCCTAATGGCTTTTTTTTTTATTTCAAATAAAAATTTTTCTCTGTGTTTTTTTAACCCTTTATTGGAGATTCTTAGTGGCTGGGTCAAACGTGGCCTGACATTAAGAATCTCGGGCTTAATACCAGCTTGTATAACAAAGCTGGTATTAACCCCTTTATTACCCAGCGTGCCACCGCCACCAGGGCCGCTGGAAGAGCGGGGTTCAGCGCCAGAGGATGGCGCTTCAATGAACGCGCCATCTTCTGGGGTGGCTGCGGGCTGCAATTTGCAGCGGGGGGTGCCCAGAAAGCTTGGGCATCCCTGCGCTGCGGATTCCAGCCCCCAGCTGCTTAGCTGTACCTGGCTAGACATAGAAATTGCGCGGAGCCCCACGCATTTTTTTTTTTTATTATTTAATGAATTTCAGAGTCAGAGGCTCAGAGTCAGAGTCTCGGAGTCGGAGTCTCCTCAGAGTCGGAGTCTCAGAGTCGGAGTCTCAGAGTCGGAGTTGTCTCAGAGTCGGAGTCGCCTCGGAGTCGGAGTCGCCTCGGAGTCGGAGTCGCCTCGGAGTCGGAGTCGCCTCGGAGTCGGAGTCGTCTCGGAGTCGGAGTCATCTCGGAGTCGTCTCGGAGTCGGAGTCGTCTCGGAGTCGGAGTCGTCTCGGAGTCGGAGTCGGAGTCGTCTCGGAGTCGGAGTCGGAGTCGTCTCGGAGTCGGAGTCAAAAAAATGCGTGGGGCTCCGCGCAATTTCTATGTCTAGCCAGGTACAGCTAAGCAGCTGGGGGCTGGAATCCGCAGCGCAGGGATGCCCAAGCTTTCAGGGCACCCCCCGCTGCAAATTGCAGCCCGCAGCCGCCCCAGAAGATGGCGCGTTCATTGAAGCGCCATCCTCTGGCGCTGAACCCCGCTCTTCCAGCGGCCCTGGTGGCGGTGGCACGCTGGGTAATAGAGGTTAGGGCCAGCTTTGTATTATCAGCTGGCCCTAAGCCCGAAATTTATGGCGGTCATGCCAACATTAGACATGACCGCCATGAATTTCTATTAAATTGTTTTAAAAAAAACACAACACAGAGAAATTTTTTTATTAGAAATAAAAAAAAAAGCCATTAGGGACTCCATCTTTAATTAAAAAAATCCTCTTCCGTCCGACGCAGTCCAAAACGCGATGTCCTCTCTGCTACATCCCCTGTGTATAGATATAGATGTCTATGCACAGGGAATGAGCAGACTGAGAACAATCTCAGCACTGCTACATCATCTCTGTGCACAGACATTCATGTCTGTACACAGGGAATGAGCAGACTGAGAACAATCTCAGCACTGCTACATCAGGCAGCAGGCAGGCTCTAGGACCCTGGAGCTGCACAGAGCAGACAGGACTCTTCTCTTATCTGTGCAGTTTCCCAGCGATTACTTACAAAGTAAACGAGTCAATTGCAAATAAATGACAAAACTAGGATTGCTTCAGGCTGAAGCTTCCGAGACACATCTGCGATTTGTAAATCTCACACTACTCGCTATTACTCGCTTCCCCATTCATTAACATTGGACTCGCTAGACTCGCAACGAGTAGCGAGTCCTGTGCTTGGACTCGCTAGAGTCAAGCGATTCCGAGTAATTTAGGATTCGCCCATCACTAGCTGTGATTAACTGCTTCATTTACAGTGTTTACATCCAGCAACCAATAGAACAACTAACATCTGATCATAGGGTATGGCCGTTGTTGGACTCCCACTGATCTGACAGTGATGACCTGTTTAACAAAGAGTGTATATAAACTATGTTCCAAATTATTATGTAAATTGGTTTTAAGTGTCATAGGGTTTTCTTTTGTCAATGAAAACCATTGATGGTATTGTATCTCAGGGTTCTTTGGATCACTGAATTCAATCTTACATACCTGTAATAAGTAATTTGGCAGGTGAGTCGAATAAAAAGAAACTCGATGTTCCACAATATTAAGCAGGCCACAGTTTTCAAGTTAAATGGGAAAGAAAAAGGATCTTTCTGCTGCCGAAAAGCAGCAAATAGTGCAATGCCTTGGACAAGGGATGAAAAGATTGGGTATTGCATGAAAACATAAGCGTGATCATCGTACTGTGAAGAGATTTGTGGCTGATTCTGAGCACAGATGTGTTCATGCAGATAAAGGCCGAATGAGGAAGATTTCTACCAGGCAAGTTCATCGGAATAAGAGAGGAGCTGCTAAAAAGGCCTTACAAACTAACAAACAGATATTTGAAGCTGCTGGTGCCTCTGGAGTCCCTCGAACCTCAAGGTGTAGAATCCTTCAAAGGCTTTCTGTGGTGCATAAACCTACTATTCGGCCACCCCTAAACAGTGCTCACAAGCAGAAACAGTTGCAGTGGGTCCAGATATACCTGAAGACTAATTTTTAAACAGTCTTGTTTACTGATGAGTGCCAAGCAACCCTGGATGGTCCAGATGGATGGAGTAGTGGATGGTTGGTGGATGGCCACCATGTCCCAACAAGGCTGCGACATCAGCAAGGAGGTGAAGGAGTCATGCTTTGGGCCGAAATTATTGGGAAACAGCTGATAGGCCCTTTTAAGGTTCCTGAAGGTGTGAAAATGACCTCTGCAAAGTATATAGAGTTTCTGACTGAGAACTTTCTTCCATGGTACAAAAAGCAAAAACATGCCTTCAGGAGCAAAAGCATCTTCATGCATGACAATGCACCATCTCATGTTGCAAAGAATACCTCTGTGTCATTGGCTGCTATAGGCATAAAAGGAGATAAACTCATGGTGTGGCCACCATCATCCTCTGACTTCAACCCTATAGAGAACCTTTGGTGTATAATCAACCAAAAGATCTATGAGGGTGGGAGGCAGTTCACATCAAAACAGCAGCTCTGGGAGGCTATTCTGACATCATGGAAAGAAATACAAGCAGAAACTCTCCAGAGACTCACAAGTTCAATGGATGTAAGAATTGTGAAGGCGATATCAAAGAAGGGTTCCTATGTTAACATGTAACTTGGCCTGTTAGGATATTTTGGAGTTAAATAGCTTTTTATTTCAGTGAATGTGACCTCCTAATGCTGCAAATTCAACAAATGAGCTTTTTCAGTTCTTTCAAACATATAAAATGTTTAGAAACTCTACTGTGCCTAATAAGTTGGAACAGTGCTTTTAGAGTGGAAGAGTGGTAAAGTTGTTTATTAATACAATCCAAAAAAGGTAATGATGTTTCGGTTCTTTATCAGGACATTCATTAGAATATTGAGGATTGTAAAGAAGAAATATATACACCAAAATGGAAAGGTGCACATAGGGTAATAGCAACATTAGGGATGGGCGAATCTACTCGCTAGGACTCGTTACTCGGCGAGTAGTAAGGGACTCGCAGGACTCGGTACTCTGCGAGTTTCCCAGCGATTACTCGCACAGCAACGAGTCCAATGCAAATCAATGGCAATCCTAGTTTTGTCAGAGACTCTGACAAAACTAGGATTGCCATTGGCTTGCATTGGTCTGATTACTGTGCAAGTAATCGCAGGGAAACTCGCAAAGTAACTGCTGTTACTTTGCGAGCCGAGTCCAGCTGTCTGCTCTGTGTGCAGGCTGCCGCAGCTCCAGGGTCCTAGAGCCCGCTTGCTCACAGAGATGATGTAGCAGAGCTGCGATTGTTCTCAGTCTGCTCATTGCCTGTGCATAGACATCTATATCTATGCACAGGGGATGTAGCAGAGAGGACATCGCGTTTTGGACTACGTCGGACGGAAGAGAATTTTTTTAATTAAAGATGGAGTCCCTAATGGCTTTTTTTTTTTATTTCTAATAAAAAATTTTCTCTGTGTTGTGTTTTTTTTAACCCTTTATTGGAGATTCTTAGTGGCTGGGTCAAACGTGGCCTGACATTAAGAATCTCGGGCTTAATACCAGCTTGTATAACAAAGCTGGTATTAACCCCTTTATTACCCAGCGTGCCACCGCTACCAGGGCCGCTGGAAGAGCGGGGTTCAGCGCCAGAGGATGGCGCTTCAATGAACGCGGCATCTTCTGGGGTGGCTGCGGGCTGCAATTTGCAGCGGGGGGTGCCCAGAAAGCTTGGGCATCCCTGCGCTGCGGATTCCAGCCCCCAGCTGCTTAGCTGTACCTGGCTAGACATAGAAATTGCGCGGAGCCCCACGCATTTTTTTTTTATTATTTCATGAAATTCATGAAATAATTAAAAAAAGGGCTCCCTTATATTCTTGTGTCCGGCCAGGTACAAATAGGCACCTGGGGGTTGGAGGCAGCCCGTCGCTGCCTGCTGGATCCGGCTGGTTCCAGAAATACGGCGAAGCCCACGTGAAATTTTTTTCTGACAAATCCATAAAACAATGTACCGTATATACTCGTGTATAAGCCGACCCCCCTACTTTTGCCCCAAAAATCTGGAAAAACCTATTGACTCGTGTATAAGCCGAGGGTGGACCTCAGCACAGGTATACAGCCCCCAGGGGTGTGGTATACAGGCCCCCCCCAGTGGTATACAGGCCTCCCCAGTGGTAGTATACAGCAACCCCAGTGGTAGTATGTAGCATCCCCAGCAGCCCCAGTGGTAGTATACAGCAGCCCCAGTGGTAGTATACAGCAGCCCCAGTGGTAGTATATAGGAGCCCCAGCAGCCCCAGTGGTAGTATACAGCAGCCCCAGTGGTAGTATACAGCAGCCCCAGTGGTAGTTTACAGCAGCAGCCCCAGTAGTATACAGGCAGCCCCAGTAGTATATACAGCCCCAGTGGTAGTATACAGGCAGCCCCAGTAGTATACAGGCAGCCCCAGTAGTATATACAGCCCCAGTGGTAGTATACAGGCAGCCCCAGTAGTATACAGGCAGCCCCAGTAGTATATACAGCCCCAGTGGTGTATACAGCCCCAGTGGTAGTATATTGCAGCCCCAGTGGTGTATACAGCCCCAGTGGTAGTATATTGCAGCCCCAGTGGTGTATACAGCCCCAGTGGTAGTATATTGCAGCCCCAGTGGTGTATACAGCCCCAGTGGTAGTATATTGCAGCCCCAGCGGTAGTATACAGCAGCCCCCATAATCCAGGGCCCCCCCAGCCTGACTCAGGTCACCTGTAAAGGAAACTATACTTATCACAGTGCCGCTGTCCGCGCCCGCTGTCCGCGCCCGCTCGCAGCTGCCGACCGCGATCCTCCATCTTGCGTCTTCTTCCTGTCTCCTGTGCTCGTCACAGGGAATGACGTCATTGCCCGCGACGAGCACAGAAACAGGAAGAAGACGCAAGATGGAGGATCGCGGTCGGCAGCTGCGAACGGGCGCGGACAGCGGCACTGTGATAAGTATAGTTTCCTTTACAGGTGACCGGAGTCAGGCTGGGGGGGCCCTGGATTACGGGGGCTGCTGTATACCGATGTATACATCGGTATGTACCGATGTATACATCGGTATACAGCACTGACTCGCGTATAAGCCGAGGGGGTACTTTTCAGCCCAATTTTTGGGCTGAAAAACTCAGCTTATACGCGAGTATATACGGTAAATAAAAGGGACTGCATCTTTATTAACCCCTGGACCATGGGCGAGGGGTTAATAAAGATGCAGTCCCTTTTTTAGGATTGTTTTATTGATTTTTCAGAAAAAAAATTACATGGGCTTTGCCGTATTTCTGGAACCAGCCGAAACCAGCAGGCAGCGACGGGCTGCCCCCAACCCCCAGGTGCCTATTTGTACCTGGCCAGACACAAGAATATAGGGGAGCCCTTTTTTTAATTATTTCATGAATTTCATGAAATAATAAAAAAAAATGCATGGGGCTCCGCGCAATTTCTATGTCTAGCCAGGTACAGCTAAGCAGCTGGGGGCTGGAATCCGCAGCTCAGGGATGTCCAAGCTTTCTGGGCACCCCCCGCTGCAAATTGCAGCCTGCAGCCGCCCCAGAAGATGGCACGTTCATTGAAGCGCCATCCTCTGGCGCTGAACCCCGCTCTTCCAGCGGCCCTGGTGGCGGTGGCACGCTGGGTAATAAAGTGGTTAGGGCCAGCTTTGTATTATCAGCTGGCCCTCAGCCTGAAATTTATGGCGGTCACGCCAATATTAGACATGACCGCCATGAATTTCTATTAAATTGTTTTAAAAAAACACAACACAGAGAAAAATGTTTATTAGAAATAAAAAAAAAGCCATTAGGGACTCCATCTTTAATTAAAAAAATCCTCTTCCATCCGACGCAGTCCAAAACGCGATGTCCTCTCTGCTACATTCCTTTGCATAGATATAGATGTCTATGCACAGGGATGAGCAGACTGAGAACAATCTCAGCTCTTCTACATCAGGCAGCAGGCGGGCTCTAGGACCCTGGAGCTGCGACAGCCTGTACAGAGCAGACAGCCGGATTCCTTACTGTGCGAGTTTCCCAGCAATTACTTGCACAGTAAACGAGTCCAATGCAAGTCAATGGCAATCCTAGTTTTGTCAGAGTCTCTGACAAAACTAGGATTGCTTCAGGCTGAAGTTTCCGAGACACTTCTGTGATTTGTAAATTGCACACTACTCGCTATTACTCGCTTCCCCATTCATTAACATTGGACTCGCTAGACTCGCAACGAGTAGCGAGTCCCGGGCTCGGACTCGCTAGAGTCAAGCGATTCCGAGTAATTTAGGACTCGCCCATCACTAAGCAACATCTATGGCATACATGCGTATTGCTCTATACTCATAGCGAAAGAATTCACTCTTACCAATGTACAATCTACATCATTCTGGTACATTCCCTTCTACCTTGGAATCAGACGTATCCTGATAAAACTCCAAGCAAAGTACTAAAACATCATAACTTTTTTGGATTATATTATTAATTTTTTTCACCACACATTATGTTGATTGCCAGGTCTAGGAATTTACACAAACAAATGGATTGGACCCCTACTCAGGCACCTTTAATATACCATGCACAATTAATTACTATTCAGAAGATAGGTTATTAATTTGTTGTGCGCAGATAACTGCTTTAAAGGTAACCTTTCACCCCCCAAGGCCTATTAAGGTAAAACAGCCACCTTCAGCAGCGCCTATGCAGCATTTTGTGAAGGTGACTCTATTATCCTACCCCCCAGGGACACCAATATAATGATGTTATAATATATTAGTTTAGGTCCAGGAGGTATACTCTCCACCCAGGGCCTAAATGCCCTGGGGAAGGGGTGACAGGCTCCCTTTAAGTGTGGTCGTGAAAGAGATTTTGTAAATTGAGTATGTGAAAGACAGTACGGATGCTGCTGTGATCACATGATCCAACAAACACTTAGAAACCCTGTCATTTTCTGTTTCAATAACATTCCTAGGTTGGTTTGATTATATTGATTACTGCAACCTTCTGTTCTGTGGTCTTCCTTCTAGCATTCTTGCATCCCTCCACTGTAATCTAAACTCTGCTGCCTGACTAATCCACCTGTCTCCCACCATTCTTTGTCTTCTCCTATCTGCCTAGTCCTTCACTGGCTTGCCATTGCCCAAAGACTGTAGCTCAAAACCCTAAACATGACATATCAAGACATCAACAACCTGTCTTCTTTACACATCTGTGAACTAGTCTGCTGATATTTACCTACATGCAACCTCCAATCTTCACAAGATCTTCTCTATTCCCTTCTTATCTCCTCTTTCCACAACCACATGCCAGATTTCTTCCTTCCGTGCATCTCCCATACTCTCTAACTTTTTGTCGCAAGACATCAGACTCTCATCTACCATGGAAACCTTCAAAAAGGAACCTGAAGACCCACCTCTTCTGACAAGTCTACAACCTTCAGTGAACCTCAGTCCACTGTACTGCCACATAAGCCCTACCCTCCCCTATTGTATCCACACCCATTCATTCTAGACTTTGAGCCCTAATGGGCAGGATCCTCTCTACTCAACTAATGTATTCTCACCCATCCCTTGTAGACTGAGTCTTCACGAGCAGGGTTCTCTCTCCTCACCAAGTGTATCCACACCCATCCTTTGTAGACCGTAAATCCTCATGGGCAGGGTCCTCTCTCCTTAACTACTGTATCCTCAACCATCCCTTGTAGACTGTGAGCCCTCATGAATAGGGTCCTCTCTCATCTTCTTCTGTATCCTCACCCATCATTTGTAGGCTGTAATCCCTTGTGGACTGTATCCTCTCCTCACCTACTGTATCCTCACCCGTCCTTTGTAGACTGTGAGTCCTCGAGGGCAAGGTCTTCTCTCCTCACTTTCTGTTTCCTCACCCGTGCTTTGTAGACTGTAATTCCTCATGGACCTGGTTCTCTCCCCTCACCTACTGTATCCTCATCCATCCCCCTGTAGATTGTAACCCCTTGTGGGCAGGGTCCTCTCTCCTCTTCTACTGTATGCTCACCCATTCCTTGTAGACTGTGAGCTCTCATGGGCAGGGTCCTCTCTCCTCACCTACTGTATCCTCACCCATCCCTTGTAGGATGTGAGCCCTCATGGGCAGGGTCCTCTCTCCTCACCTACTGTATCCTCACCCATCCCTTGTAGGCTGTGAACCCTCATGGGCAGGGTCCTCTCTCCTCACCTACGGTATCATCATCCATCCCTTGTAGGCTGTGACTCCCTTCAGACAGGGTCTTCTCTCTTCACCTACTGCATCCTCACTCCATCCCTTGTAAACTGTGAGCCCTTGCAGTCAGAGTCCTCTCATCACCTGTACCTGTGTGTACCTTGTAATGTTCATGATGATTGTGCTTGTTATTTTGTATACCTCTTTTCACATGTAAATCACCACTGAATACATGTTCCTATAATAACAAATAATAATGACAACAAATAATAATAATATCTCTGATTTGCTCTCAGCATTGAGGAACGAATTGGAGCTGCAGTAATTCAAGTCCCCTATTACTGTTCCCTATCCAGCCTTGCCTGTCAGCAAATTAAGCTAATAAACAGGCAGCCATTTTTCTTTTTCTAGCTTCAAAACTTGAAATTGCACACATTTAATCTAATTATATGATTTTAGAACAAATCAAACATACCAAAAAGGTCAGACATTTTGCTTCTAATAAAAAGATGCATATTATATTATATGACTACATATGGTTAAAATCTTATATTATAATAGAATTTTACCCGTATGAATGTAATATTGGGAAAAAAAGGTTTGATTGCAGTTTATAGCACAGAAGATCCATATCCAAAATGAGATTTTTAAAATTGACTTAATGGTGTCTGCTTAGCATTACTGTACAATACAATTTCATCCCACATACTGACCTTCTCTACTGAGAGGTCGACATTAAAGCAGAGTTTGATGTTTTTTGCACTTAAGAAATATTAACAATCTTTGCAGAGACATTAATTGGGGGTGAAAGCCAACTCTCCAGTCCAAAACCCTGCAAATTGATAGAGTTTTCTGTGTAAGTTAACATCATTTTCCTGACATGAATCTGACATCGGAATTGTTACCAACAGATCTAATGGTGTTTCTCCTACATCCGCTAACAAATATGATTGCCAGCCTCCAATTTGTGAGCAAAGAGTTTGAACACAAACCTTGTAACCCTCAGAAACTGCCCACTGGGAATAAAAGCAATATTTGCTACACATGGAAGAGTTCATTGTGTCTGTGTCGCTCTATTTCTCTGACTTAAGCAGAAACGGAAAGGAATGTCATTGTTCTATCCTAGAAAAAAGGAACAGCGGGAACTGAACGGCTGCATAACTCGTCATACGATACAAAGAAAGTGAGGAAAGGCAAATGCGCTTATACAGTATGTACACACTTATAAATATATACTCTACACACATACATGTAATATACACAAACATGCATGTATAAATATAGTCACTTAGACATAGACACATGCATACACATACGTATTGTGATGCAGCAGCTTGCTGCATTGCAAATATATGTGCTGGGACTTGTAGTTTAGCAAATTATACTGAAAGGTCACTATGGGACTTGTGGTGCCATAATGGTAAGTTTACACGCCACTACCGAAAGGTAGAAACCGGCAGGTATCGGAGACAATTGTACCTTTTACCTTCAAAACACCGCAAAGTGGCGGCGTGTAATTCAGGTAGCACCATCCTGTCTCTTTGGATACCTGTCTTTCAGCCGTGCTGAAAAACAAGCAGGCATAATCCCTATGGTGGCGGCGTGTAATCGGGGCACCGGCACGGTATTTGAGTTACCTGGGGCGTGCTAGAGCGTCATGTATACCACGCCCCATCAGCTATCATTGATGGGGACCACTGTGTACCCATTGGCTGTCCGTGCACAGCGCGGCATATTTAACGAGATGACCAGTCACTACACATTTGCTATAGCGTCATGTATTAGGCATCCTCCCTGCGCTGGCTGGCCAATCATGATGTTATTGCATTGTCCAATCACCGTACGAGCGCCGTGTAATACACAACTCTGTCACGCCTAAGTAGTTACAGCGCACAATATGTACGCCCATATTCCCTTGTTGTAGCGGCGTGTAAATCAGGGAAGGTGCTCCACAGAAGGTAACCTGTGGCACCCGTCGGCACTTCCGGGGAACAAAAATACCTTCTGTGGAGCACCTTGTGGTGGCATGTATTTGCAGCATCAGGTACCGTTAGCAACCGTTGAAAACGCGCGCGTGCACGTGCAGTGCCTACCTGTTGCTACCCTCGGTAGCGGCGTGTAAAGGTACCATTAGGGTTAAGTTTGCAAGTTGCTGAGATAGGGGTGTGTCTCATACCTTATAACCTGGGTTTGTGTGAGCCATGTTAGCTGTCAGAGAGACCATGCATGTCTGGAGAGACAGGCAGAAGCTGTGAGGGGTCGCTCTCAGTGTTTGGAGCAGCTACTCTACTGGAAGGCACCTGGGATGGAATGCTGAATACTGGCTGGCATCCTGGAAGACACACAGGAGAGCCTGAAATGTCTCTGTGTTCAGGAAGCTCCAGTCCTGCTGAGGGTCTGGAATCGACAGGAGTTGGTGATTCCAGTGAGGCAGTTTCCTGGACGGTGGACTGGGAAGTTAATGTGTGTTGGGTTGTGATGCTTGCACTGATACACTTTAACAAACTATTAAAATAAATGCCAGGCGGGCATATCCGCCATTGAAACAGACTGGTATGTCACTATTATCCCACTGATGTATGAAAGTAATTGCCAGGCGGGACTTTATTTTACTGGAAAAACATGTCTGTATGCCTCAATCTTGCTACCCTTTGAGTGTCCCTAAACATCCTGAGTTATTAAATCACCATAGTATATAAATGTACATTGTCACACACATATAAATAAACACTAACCCAAGAGATTGAAAATATAAACTGAGCTGAAGCAAAAATGAGTATACAGTATATGCAGATTGGAAGCATGTTCTTTGCTTCCCATTGCTGTGTGACTCCATTAGGAGACCTCGGTCACTCTTTACCTTTGTTCACATTGAGGTTAGTTTTGACATATCGAAAGGATTTAAATTAGAAAAAAATAGGTACTGTCCCAAAATGGGTACGTCTTGACTTGGTGGGATGGCTTCTTACTTTTTGCAGAAATATATTTACTAAATGCCCTGATATTTATTAGCGCTAGCTTTTTATTTTATTATTTATTCGTTGCAGGGTATTTTTGCAGTTTCTCAGTCTCTCCTCTTTGCTTTATACTACAGTTTCTTTCTTACTTTCTTTCTTTCTTTCACTTTTGCTTTTCTATTATTTGTTTTTTCTCCTTGCTTTATACTGCATTTCCTCTCTCTTTTCTTATTACTTTACACTGCAGCTTCTCATTCTCTCCTCCTTGCTTTATACTGCAGTTTCTTTTTTTCCCTCTTACTTTTCCTTTTTTTTTCTCCTCCTTGCTTTATACTGCATTTCCTCTTTCTTGTTACTTTACACTGCAGCTTCTTTTTCTTTTCTTCTTACTTTATACTGCAGTTTCTCTTCATTTTCTCTATACCTTACATAGCAGCTTCTCATCCTTTCCTCCTTACTTTACACTGCAGCTTTTCAATCTTTCCTCCTTACTTTACACTGCAGCTTCTCAATCTCTCCTTACTTTACACTGCAGCTTCTCAATCTCTCCTTACTTTACACTGCAGCTTCTTTTTCTTTTCTTCTTACTTTATACTGCAGCTTCTCTTCATTTTCTCTATACTTTACACTGCAGCTTCTCATTCTCTCCTCCTTACTTTACACTGCAACTTTTCATTTTCTCCTCCTTGCTTTATGCTGCTGTTTCTTTCTTTCCCTCTTACTTCCCCCCTGCATTTCCTCTCTCTTTTCTTGTTACTTTACACTGCAGCTTTTTTTTCTTTTCTTCTTACTTTATACTGCAGCTTTTCTTCCTTTTCTCTATATTTTACACTGCAGCTTCTCATTCTCTTCTCCTTGCTTTATACTGCAGCATAATTTTTTTCCCTCTTACTTCCTCTCCCCCCTTTTTTTTCTCATTCTTGCTTAATACTATATTTCATATCTCTTTTCTTATTACTTTACACTGCAGCTTCTCTTTCTTTTCTCTTCACCTTAAACTGCAGCTTATTTTTCTTTTCTCCTTACTTTACACTGCAGTTTCTGTCCATTTTTTTCTCTTTTCTTCTTGCTTTACACTGCAGCTCCTCCCTCCTCCCTGCTTTGCACTATTCTAAATTTCCATCAAAGTATGTAAAGCTGTTGAACTGAGAAAGTGGAGATGTCTTTTACAAACTTATTTTTGTGTAGATAAGGAGGTGACGGTCTATGTAGGCGCCATGATTTTGGTAGGCTGTCTCCCATGTGAATTTGTAATGAATGTTAACCAACTATGTCAAGTAACAGGTGTACATGGTATCACTTAATGGAATAGGTATATAAGGATGTTGTTATGTATTGTTCGTATGCCTATGATTAAGAACTTTGTTTGAAACGCATAAGGTGTTTAGGGGCTGCGTCCCTGCATGATGTTTTTTATCTTGACATGGAAATACAATACTGAAGATGTTAATGAAGAGACGCCTGGTGCTGGAACTTTTCTTCTTCTTCCTTTGCTATTGCTAATGAGTGGTATCCAGCCACTTGTTCCTGGGACCGGTGTTCATCTGGATTCCGGTGAGACAACACTAATCCCCTTCTCTGCTCCCAGTATGATGTTGGGTATTTTTTTATACAGTTTATACAAGTATTTACTAAGTGCCCTGTTATTTATTAGCACGTGCTTTTTATTAATTAATTTATTTATTGCAGGGTATTTTCTTATGCAGTTTTTTTTGTTTAAAAGTTCTGTTCTGGACCTAAACTTTTTCCGAACCCCATTTGAAGTTATTGCACCGAGCTGCTTGGCTCTCTGCTCACATACAGCCAGCCATAAATAAAGCACTTCCAGGGAGGGAGTGGCTCTTTTTTTTTTCTATACATTATACCCGATAATGCTGATTTTACCCCCAATGTGAACCGTTCAAACACTGCAAGCAGCGCGCACTGGGCCGAGCACCGAGTGTACCCGAGCACAGCGATTCTCGTTCGAGTGGTTTACATACATAAAGCACCCAAACTCAAACACTTTTTTTCTGTAAAGTCTTTGTTCCACATGAACACCAAATTTTAAAGTTCGATAGTAAAGGGGTTCATGCCAGCTTTGTATTGGCTGCAGGAACTAAGCCTATAATTTACAGTGTAAGCGGTAAAAAAACACAACAAAGGAACTCTTTCCTGTAAAAACAAGTACTATATTAATGGCCATATGTTATAACGTTCTGCAAAGCACCCATATTTTCAAGTTGGTCATTATACCAATAGATAAATTCCTTGATGGTTGCAGTTTCCAAAATATGTTCAGTTGTGGGGAGTTTCTGCTTTTTTGTTATTTTTGGGGGGTCTGCAAATATTACATGGCATCCACAATCCAACCACATCTTAGCTCCAAAAATCAAATATTGCAACCTTCCTTGGGAGCTCTATCATGTACTTGTACAGTTTACAACCATATGTTGAGTATCCTGGTACTCAAAAGAAATTGGTCAACAAATTGTAAGGTTTATTCTCTCTTTTATCTTTGTGAAATTGAAAAATATGAAACTAAAACGAATATTTTATTTAAACAAAATGCAACTTTTATTTTTCCTTCTAGTTTGCATTGAAGGGGTCTTCCACCAAAATAAAGCTAACTTTAAAGTTAACTCTATGTAGCAATTGCGCTAGGTGCCCTAGGCCTCAGATCCTCTGTTGTGTATGCTAGGTGTCTGTCTGTGACTAGGGTACGCACGTCCACACCTTCTCTGCTTTTATAAGAGGTGGTGTTCACCTTGAATTGCTGTCCCCAGCCTATTGCTGAGTGGCAGCTCCTATTTAATGTGCCTCTATCCTGTTGGGCATCACCTGAGCTTGACATTATGTTATAGAACCTAACCATATGTGTTTGGTCCAGCATGCTGCTTCTGGCCTGCCTGTATTTCCAGGTCCAATGTTGCATGCAACCAGTTCTGGGATAGCTGCCTGTCTTTGTCCCTGGACCTGGCCTGTCCATGTGTTTTCCCTTGTAAGAGTACTTGCCTTGAATGTGGAACCCTGCTGTGTGATATTCCTAAAGTCCTTCTGTGTTTTGAAACTTGTACCTAGTGAATGTGAGTTGCCTGTGTCTTGTGAATAAACTTCTGTTCATCTTTTAAAGTTGGAGTCTGGTGTTCCTACTGAGTATATACTATCCTGTGCTCATGCTACTGTGCTGTGCTTGCACTGTCCAGCTCTTTCCCATTCTTGTGGGAATTTGTAACTCAGCTTCGGTCCATGCTTGTACTTGCACTGTTCTGCTGTGCTCGCACTACTTAGCTCCGGTCCGCTACTGTAGTACCCATGTCATGCAGGACCGGTCTGTTTTCACCATCTTGGGTCCTTTCTAGCCAGTGTCCAATGTACAAAGCCTGATGACCACTGCCTGGTGCCTGAAGACTGATGACCAATGTCCCGAATATGATGTCCGATATCCAGAGTCTGATGTCTGGTGTCCTAGATGTCCAGCCTGTGTACAGATGCAAGGCCCTGGTCATCCAACCCATGTTCCTGAGTCCGTCCCACTCATGTTCCTGGGGAGTCTCCAGCATTGTATTCCTGTGACAGCTCTGCCTGAGTTTCCTTGATCTGACCAGCTGGTGTCATAAACTAGCCTGTTGGTGTTCCTGGACCTGTGTTCTTCGTGTTCACCTTGTATCACGATGTCTGGCCTGAACCCTGGGGGTCAGAATCAAAATCAGTGTCTGATGTTTTCTTGTTGTGCCAGTGCTATGCTTGAGGCCTGTGTAAGAGGTCCTTCTGATATGCCCATGCCAGATGACCCTGGAGTGCATTAACCCGTGATGACCTCCTGCCATGACATTGCCTGACATCTGCCAACCTGAGATGACCCCTATGCTTGACATGTGGAATCATAAATAATAAATCATAATACGGAGGTATAATGTCTTGTATATTGTACTGTGACTTTGTGTCAGTAAACTGTATGTTTCTTAATACCTGAAGTTCTGCGGTGTCTTCAAGTCCTACATTGTTCCAACTTGCTCAGCTGCCACAGACCCCGATCACAGCTCTCCTCTATTCTGGGTAGTCCCATGTCCCCCCTGTGATCCAGTCGGCCCACATAGTATTACCAACTGGGTCGCATGCTCCACCTCGCCGTGGCCTGGTGGCGTGTGAGAATAAGCAAAGCCTGGCCCGAGTGACCAAAATAATGGCTGGAAGAAAAATTCTGCAAGAACTCAACAATTCAGTCTATACTGTATTTTATTCTTAAAGGGAGCTAACATAATTCACCATGGCAATATTGGAAAGGACACTCTAAATAATATTTAAGATCCAGCTTCCTTAAATAGCTATAAACCATCATAAAGCGACTTGCCATTTCTCCTATGTACTTAGGCTGAGTATCTTATTTCAGCAAGCTTATACAAAAAGAGAGACTTGTGTATACGAATAAATCCAAATAATGGGGTAATCACATCTAACTGTTTAGCTGGAATTCTGCACTCAAGATTTTACAGCGCTCTGGGCTCCAAAGCAATGAAAAATATCTGGAAAATGTATTGGAGCACTGCTACTGAAAGTATCTCATAAAGACCTTCTAACAACCATCATCTCTGCCTGTGAATTGGGTTTAATTCAAAATAGATGAAAACTGTCTATCATTACAGGTTCCTGATTGTTATCGCAACAGAGTTAATTAATATACAGCTCGTCGGAGCTCTTCACCAATGGTTCTGGAACTGCAAGCAAAAGCAGAGCGGTGCACGGGAGAATGGATTTAACTCCTATAATGTGGCTTCAGTGATCTTGTCATTCTTAGCATGAATTTCAGTCAGTAAGGGAATAGAGGATGAAAAGATAGAGTAATAAAAGTAATAAAGGTATTCAGGTTCGACTGATCCGGTCGGACTTTAAAAAAAAGTATGGATTCGGGACCGCACTTGATCTGAACTTGAGCCTGAATCCCAAATCCCATATAAGTTAATGAGGTCTCAAACTTAAGTGCTATGAAATGGTAGCAGTAAGGGCTAGAGGGTTGTAATAGAAAGCAAAATGGTGATTAAAGGCAGAGAACTCTACTTACCTGTATCCTGTTGTGGGCACACTTGCTTCCAAATCTACTCAATAAGCCTCGTGAATATCCACTGCACTCTCTGTAACAGCGTCTGTGATTGGTTGTGTCAGCTAGACTGCACCCCCACAATATTCTCCGGAGTCTGTGATTGGTTGCCATACACATTAGTGTATGGCAACAAAACTGCCATCATATTAGTGTAAAAATAAATAAATAATTAATAACAGCTGCTTAAGGTGATTGATACTCAGTGCAGATAAAGCTAACGGCTGCGAGCTGCAGCCACTATCCCCGTGAGTTATGTTGACTCCGTATCAAAATACGGGGCACTCCACATGGGTTTTTTTTTTCATTATTTAAAAAATAATTTTTAAAAACATTGTGTGGTATCTCCAATTTTATACTCGCCCAAGGGGATTGGTATTCTACCACTGGGGAGGCCCCATAGTTATTGCCCCAGGCTAAAGAGAGCAACCCGCAGCCGCCCCAGTTTGGAGCATTCATTAGATGCACCAAATCCTGGTGCTTACCCGGCTCATCTCAATTGCCCTAGTGCAGTGGCATAGGGGAAAATATAAGGGTTAATGACAGCTGTGATATGTCAAAAATCACAGCTGAATTCAAGTCTTAGGCAAGTGATGAATAAGGGTCTGTATTTTTTAACCTTTTGACAGCCCCTTTATGGTTCAGAAAAATGTTGTCCGGTTGCTGCCATTTCAATACATCTTCATGGAAGCAAAATATTAAGAAATTGTATTTTACTCATGGGATTTTTGTTAAATTGGAGGAGAATTCAATACCACTAAAATTTAGTCTCTCATCCTTAGACATGTCAAATCTAATGTTTTCCTTTTATGAAAAAACATTGATAGCACATAACTAGAGAAAGCCTGTTAAAGGTGTCTGAAAGCTGTAATCCTTATTGTTCAGTAAAATAATGTACAACAGATCTAGGAAAGCTCAATGTCTTTTCATTCCCTGTTTGCTTACCTATCTTTTCTTTTTGTAGAAGTTATATGGCCAGCCAATGACTGTACTAAGCCAATTATAGAGTTTCTAATAAAAGCTAAGCAGAACTGACAGTAGCATCGGTGTCATTAGGGTAACCATTGCTGGACCCTTTGACATATTACATAATGGTATGCCACTGATTTCTTATGTGAGAAAACTAATTTCAAATTTTAATTCCTTATAAGAAAGTTGAATGGTGCTGTCATGCATCTAGATTCAAACCCTTGAGTCTTTCCTCTGTGGTTAGCTTCTCTATCTGCCAAAAGACAGCAGATACACCTTTTCTTTAGGTAATTAGTTTCTCTTATCATAGCTGTAGTTCTATCTGAGTAACAGGTGTATTGATGTATTTCTCTGCCCAATTATAGGTGTGGCTCTAACCTCTTCACGACCCATGATGTTGTACAACGGTAGGGGGATTTCATGGTAGCTCCGGCGTGGAGCTCACATCAAACACCCGACACCTCAGCTGATCTCATCAGCTGCGACGTGGGGCTAACAGCACCGATCGGATCTGGGATCCGATTAGTGGTGTTAACCCCTTGTATCTCGCTGTGAATCACTGACAGAGGGATCCAAAGGCACCGTGGCGGAGAATGCGCTGTTCCCCGCCTGCATCGGAGATCCCGCAATAGTATAGCGGGATCTCCAGCGCTCACGTGAAAGACCGGGGTCCTAGCTCGACCCCGGAAACTGTCACAGAGCACTTCCGAATTGTGGTTGGCAGGCACTGCCAACCACGCACTGTCGGCGATTCAGAGAGATACCGATGAGCTGCAGCTCATCAATATCTCCTAGAAGAGATTGGACTGTGCAGCAAGGTGCCTCTCTAAGGGGCTGTGTAAAAGTAAGAATCAATAAAAAAATAAAGTTTTCAAAAACATGTAAAAAAGAAAAAAACATAAGTTCAAATCACCCCCCTTTTCCTCATTCACAATAAAAGTATTTAAAAAATAAAAAAAATACACGTTTGGAATCACCGTATTCAGAATCGCCAGATCAATATATAAAATCAATTAATGAGAGCCGTAAACTGTGCAATGGAAAAAAGATCCAAACGCCAAAATTACGGTTTTTTTTGGTCGCCGCAACTTTGCTATAAAATGTAATAACGTGTGATCAAAACAGCAGACCCACCCAAAAATGGTGTAATTAGAAATGTCAGCTCAAGACACAAAAAGTAAGCCATCACAAATCCCCAGATTCCGAAAAATGAGGACGCTACGTGTCGCAGAACATGGCGCAAAAAGTGCAATTTTTAAATTTTTGTTTTTTTTTCAAACTTCTGAATTTTTTTTTCGCCATGTAGATACCAGTAAAGGTATACATGTTTGGTATCTACGAACTCGTAAAAACCTGAGGCATCACACCATCATGTTGGTTTTACCAGATAGTGAACTTGGCGACTAAAATACCCAAAAAACAAACATGTAATTGCACTTTTTTGCCATTTCACTGAACTTGGAATTTGTTTGCAATTTCTCTGTACACTATATGGTAAAATAAATGATTGCATCTGAAAGTACAACTCGTCCCGCAAAAAATAAGCCATCATATGTCTATAAAAATGCGGTAAAGATGCGTCACTCACCCGGATGCTGGTTGTATGTGGACCTGTTGAAGCACCAAACGGTGTGAAACGGTCACCGTAGTCCTGTACACCCCCTCCCTCCTCTGTTTGTAACCGCATGGATTAAATAAAGCCGCATTGATATCAGCATCCGGGTGAGTGCCACATCTTTACTGCATTTTTACCACATTCGTCAGTCTTCAACTCTGCAGAGCAACCCCCGTTTTTCTGGATGCTATTTCTGATCTCCCGTTCTGATTACCACCAGCCTCAGAAAGGTCAGTGCCCGGTTTTTACTTCTTATAACTGTTATGTCATATGTCTATATTGATGAAAAAATAAAAAAGTTATGGCTCTTGGAAGCAGGGGAGCAAAAAACGAAAATGAAACACAAAAAATTCCAAGATTATGAAGTGGTTAAATACTTTCCACCAACTGTTTTTTTCTGCTCGTGATATTCTCATTTGGATGCCCAGCCATACCGGTGTTTGTTTATATCAGTCATGGCCACTTTACACGTCCCGATATGGGCGTCCAACTCCAATAAAAAGTCACATGGTTCGTGTGTTGGCCCCGATAGAGTTGTATGGTTTAAATGTCCAATTCGATGCAAGAACGATGCCAAAACGATATCGGGGAAGAAATGAGCAGGCTCTCCAACGGCCCGATATTGGATAGATGATGTGGCCGGATCGTGCTGTGTGACAGCCCAACAACGATATGGAATACAACTTCCCCTGTTCTCTCCCATGTTAAATGGTCGTTCCTGTGTCGTCCGCCCAAGGGGGCGTAGACATCGCAGTTGCGTTGCTTGTCAATATCGCGCTGTGTAACAGCTCCTATGCGGTCTTGGAATTCTGCTAAAAAAATGCGCGCTCCCGCGTCCTTGTATCCAACATCATACCGATGTTGGGACGTGTAAAGTGGCCATCAGAGGAAGACCAACTAGAGTTTCTCTCTCTGCTGTTTATGTTCTTTAATCTGCACCTATCTTCTGTTTGTTGTTAGGAAGTAGATAGAATATTCTGTAGTAGTATATACCTTCTGCTGTATTTTGTAGTTTGTTTTACTGACTCTGGGATCACCTTTTACATCAAAACACTTTCCTTTTCTATAATAAATAAATTGCACTTTTCTCTGCCCTTTGGTTATTTGGGAGGAATGTGAAGCACTCAACAGCCGATCGGGCAGAAGAGGTCCAAGTTGTCATCATTCAGTCTGTAGTCAGGTCTATCCCAACTCACTCAGGAACCAGCAGTGACTGCAGGGTTGGGAACTCTAGTCTGTACTGGAAGCGGTAGGGTCAGTTGCCGTTTTTAAGTGTTACCTTTTTCCCATTTGAGATGCTACACGACTATAATAGCTGCATAATTTGTATCGAAAATTACAAGAATAAACTCTATTATGCAAACACTATACCTGTACTACCCAACTCATTAACGGAGAATAGTACTTGAATTCTATTTTCCAGTTATCTTTATATCTTGCAATACGAACACATCTAGGCCAAATCCTACAGAGGGCTGGTTATTCTAAACTTTCTATGAATACTGTGTTTTCTCCATAACAGAAGATCACAGTTCGGATAAAAAAAAATGAAAAAAGAATGTCCCGTCTTCCCAGCTGAACAAGCACAAACATTACTGCATCTCCAATTGAGCATTAGGAGTCTTGTAGCATGTGGCAAAGGGATAATTGTTCGCAATCTGTAAAAGCAGTAGAAAAGTCAATATGGTTATTATTCTACCGCTCAAATACTTCTAAAAGGTTTCAGGGCAAATGCAATTGACTGTAATTTGGAGATTTTTCAGATAAATGTTTTAAGACTTGATAGGATCACCTCTGTTTTGTTCAGGGTTAACTTCTGCAAGGTAGTTGCTTACTTTGATGCACACATTTCTGGCCTTTGATTTTCTTAACAGAGCGGCATTTGTTTTTTGTGGGACTAATTCATATTTTTTTAGAATTTTGCTCATCAGCCCTCTAACAGTCGTCATCTCTAGGTTATATATGCTTGCTCAGCCCTAGGCTGCGTATCGTTTGGTTCTCTGTACAGTGCCATCTATTGAATTGATCCTTATGAGATATTACATAATTGCTGTAACAACATAGCATTTAAAAATTTCAAGCTGTTCAAGTTAGTAAGTTCTCTTGAGAATGCAAAACATCCTTACATTTCATTAAAAAAAATAGGACTTTTTACCTCAACTGTCATTCCTGTGCTGTCCTTTTTTACTCTATTAAGATGGAACGAGGTTAAGATGTAACAGGACAGAGGATGTGGTAGACTAATGTGGCGCCCCTTCGTTCCGGTCACCGCTAGATGGCGCAGCAGCCGGGATTGGTATATCGGTTTCCCCACACAAACACCCAACACATTCCCGATCCTAAGTCTAGGGACTCTATGCCCAACAACGGGATAGCGGGAGGAGCTAGGTGGTGGGTGGAAAGTTAGAGAGGAACCCGGTGAGGGGAGTTAATATAAGGACACAGACAGATGAACAAAACACACTAGTTCAGAGGAAAAAGAGAAGAGTAGAGTGGAGTAGAGGAGTCAGCCGAGAGACCTTAGTCCAGTCAAGTTCAGTCAGAAGGAGAGTTGAGACCATCATACAAGACTGAGAGGACACAGACCCGGCGGCCTATGCCACTATGGGGCTTACCCGGGTCCAAGGCTGTAGACCTTCGTGAAAGTCTGAAGGAGTCTAGGTGTGCCCGGATTAGACACTGAGGACTGGGCTGGAACCAGAGTGTCGGCTCTGCTGAAGTGGCCAGGCTGTAGGCTCCAACCACGAACCCTGGCAGGGTGTGGGGTCTAAATGTTCCGAGACTCAACCTCCGGTGCAGTGAAGAGAAGACCGTCGTATTAGGGCTAGGGGACCCAGAAAGTCACCCACTGAAATCCCGTGTCCATTGGATCGTAGCTAGCATGAGGCCCACAAGAGACACGAAAGAGAGTGACACAGACTAATTATCCTGGTTGCTTTGACCACACCGGAGCTGCTAATGAACAGTTGGAATTGTACCATCTGTTGAGAAAAGAGAGTAAAAGTTAAAGCTCTTTGCTATCTGAGACTGTAATTCTTGCGCCTGAGAGGAGGCAGACTGATTTGGGGATCCGGCAGCAGGAGACTGCCTGTGACAGTGAAAACTGCACGCATGTTTATCTATAGACTGTACAGCTGCCCTGGGGACCAGCTCTACCCGTGGAGGGCTCAACATCTACACTGACACTCACATCATCCCCAGAGGTCCCGACTACAGCGGTTACCTTTAAGCGCACAACATGGGTGGTGTCACATTAATTCCCAATAATAATCCCCCAAACTTTTATCGACCACCCAGGGCCACGAAGCCAGGTCTCGATCCCCGGTTAGACAGTCATTGGCTTTCTGTAACACAGAGGGGTTAAGGTCAGGGACGACGTGTATAGTTGTGTGTCATCAGCATAAAGATGGTACCGGAAGCCAAATCTGCTGATGGTCTGTCCAATTGGGGATGTGTAGAGAGAACAGACAAGAGGTCCAAGAACTGAACCCTGAGGGACCCCAATAGTGAGAGGAAGAGGAGAGGAAGTGGATCCAGTAAATTATACACTGAAGGAGTGGTTAGAAAGATAGGAAGAGAATCAAGAGAGAGCCGTGTCCTTTATGCCAATTGAGTGCAACATAGAGAGTAGGAGATGGTGGTCAACAGTGTCAAAAGCTGTAGAGAGATCAAGAATAATAAGTAGAGAGTGTTCACCATTACGTTTTGCCGTCACAAGGTCATTGGTCACTTTGATGAGGGCAGTTTCGGTAGACTATAAGGGGCGGAAACCAGACTGTAATAGATCTAGAAAAGAGTGAGTGGAGAGGTAACGGGTAAGGTGGGGGGAGTAGATCAGGCGCTCCAAGAGTTTAGAGATGAAAGGGAGGTTGGAGACTGGTTTGTAGTTATTAGTGCAGGATGGGTCAAGAGAAGTTTTTTTTAAATAATGGAGCACACTGGTGTACACTGGACTTTTCATTAAACACAGTGAGCTGGCTATTTTGTTTTTGAAACAAATTTTTTCAAAAGTTTTTATTCTGATTTGTGGGAGACAGAATGATCAGGAATAGTTTGTTGGGGGTTTCTTTTTTAAAATCATTCACCAGGTGGTAAAAGTGATAAGGCAAGTTTATTTGTCAGGTCAGTACCATTACAGTGAAACCACATTTATATGATTTTCTTAATGTTTTCACGCTTTTACACAATAAAAACTATTTTACGGGTCAATGAATTGTTTTTGCTTTGCTATAATCTGACAGCTATAGCTTTTTCATTCTTCCTCTTACAGAGCTGTATGGCAGCTCGTTAGCTCCTTTTTTTTTTTTTGCAAGACATGTTGATGCTTTCAGTGATACCATTTTTAATTACATTTAACTTTCTGAACATATTTTAATCCTTTTTATTTCAACGATGCATAGTTTTTTGCCACAGTTTTGTAACTGTTTTATAGATCCGATTGTTCTGGATGTGGTGATACCAAATATATATTTTTTGTTTAATTTTGTTTTTACATAAATAGTGTGTTTAATGGCATTATAGTCATTTGTTTTATTATTTAAAATTATTTTTTTTTTTTAATATTTATACATTTTTAAAAAAACATTTGTAAGTATGTTTTTTACTTAGACCCTCTAAGGGACATTAACTTTTATCAGTCAGAATGTTGGTCAGTGCTCTGCAATGCACACACATGCCAATTCATTACATTTGTTTGTGCGACACTGACAGAATGCCTCTTAGACTTTTCTGCAGACTTGGTCTAACAGGCCACCACAGTGCGCAAATGCAGAGGTCATTATTTGATTTTGAGTTGTTGTGGCAATGATCGAGATACCGTGATCACTTTGTAGAGCTTCCTATTCTGTGAGAATAGGAGATGGAGATAGAGAGCAATCCATTCCTCAGTCTTCTAATGGCTGCGATCACGGCATTTAGGGGGTTAAACAGCCAGTGGACACCATCCCTGGCTGTAAAAGTCAGAGCTCAACTATCACTTAAACTAAGCTCATGGAGGTGATCAAGTGGGCAAAACCCTTATGCCCCACATGATTACCATGATGTACCGATACCTTATAGGTCAGGAATCCCTTCCAGACCTTGGTCTATGAGTGTGTCAAAGGTTTTGAAGAGATTAGGGATGGGCGAATCTACTCGCTAGGACTCGTTACTCGGCGAGTAGTAAGGGACTCGCAAGACTCGGTACTCTGCGAGTTTCCCAGTGATTACTCGCACGAGTCCAATGCAAATCAATATCAATCCTAGTTTTGTCAGAAACGCTGACAAAACTAGGATTGCCATTGTTTGCATTAGACTCGGCTACTGTGCCAGTGATAGCAGGGAAACTCGCAAAGTAACTGCTGTTACATTGCGAGCCGAGTCCAGCTGTCTTCTCTGTGCAGGCTGCCAGCTCCAGGGTCCTAGAGCCCGCCTGCTCACAGACATGATGTAGCAGTGCTGAGATTGTTCTCAGTCTGCTCATTCCCTGTGCATAGACATCTATCTATGCACAGGGGATGTAGCAGAGAGGACATGGCGTTTTGGACTACGTCAGACGGAAGAGGATTAAAGATGGAGTCCCTAATGGCTTTTTGTTTTATTTCAAATAAAAAATTTTCTCTGTGTTGTGTTTTTTTAACCCTTTATTGGAGATTCTTAGTGGCTGGGTCAAACGTGGCCTGACATTAAGAATCTCGGGCTTAATACCAGCTTGTATAACAAAGCTGGTATTAACCCCTTTATTACCCAGCGTGCTATCGCCACCAGGGCCGCTGGAAGAGCGGGGTTCAGCGCCAGAGGATGGCGCTTCAATGAACGCGCCATCTTCTGGGGCGGCTGCGGGCTGCAATTTGCAGCGGGGGGTGCCCAGAAAGCTTGGGCATCCCTGCGCTGCAGATTCCAGCCCCCAGCTGCTTAGCTGTACCTGGCTAGACATAGAAATTGCGCGGATCCCCACGCATTTTTTTTTTATTATTTCATGAATTTCAGAGTCAGAGTCTCAGAGTCAGAATCTCAGAATTTCATGAAATAATTTTAAAAAAATGCGTGGGGCTCCGCGCAATTTCTATGTCTAGCCAGGTACAGCTAAGCAGCTGGGGGCTGGAATCCGCAGCGCAGGGATGCCCAAGCTTTCTGGGCACCCCCGCTGCAAATTGCAGCCCGCAGCCGCCCCAGAAGATGGCGCGTTCATTGAAGCGCCATCCTCTGGCGCTGAACCCCGCTCTTCCAGCGGCCCTGGTAGCGGTGGCACGCTGGGTAATAAAGAGGTTAGGGCCAGCTTTGTATTATCAGCTGGCCCTAAGCCCAAAATTTATGGCGGTCACGCCAATATTAGACATGACCGCCATGACTTTCTATTAAATTGTTTTAAAAAAAACACAACACAAAGAAAATTTTTTATTAGAAATAAAAAAAAAAAGCCATTAGGGACTCCATCTTTAATTAAAAAAATCCTCTTCCGTCCGACGCAGTCCAAAACGCGATGTCCTCTCTGCTACATCCCCTGTGCATAAATATAGATGTCTATGCACAGGGAATAAGCAGACTGAGAACAATCTCAGCTCTGCTGCATCATCTCTGTGCACAGACATTCATGTCTGTACACAGGGAATGAGCAGACTGAGAACAATCTCAGCTCTGCTACATCATCTCTGTGCACAGACATTCATGTCTGTACACAGGGAATGAGCAGACTGAGAACAATCTCAGCACTGCTACATCAGGCAGCAGGCGGGCTCAAGGACCCTGGAGCTGGCAGCCAGCACAGAGGAGAAAGCAGGACTCTTATCTGTGCGAGTTTCCCAGCGATTACAGTTGCAAAGTAAACGAGTCCAATGCAAATAAATGACAAAACTAGGATTGCTTCAGGCTGAAGCTTCCGACACACATCTGCGATTTGTAAATCTCACACTACTCGCTATTACTCGCTTCCCCATTCATTAACATTGGACTCGCTAGACTCGCAACGAGTAGCGAGTCCTGTGCTCGGACTCGCTAGAGTCTAGCGATTCCGAGTAATTTAGGATTCGCCCATCACTAGTCACATGCCCTCCCAGTGCACTATTGCTACATCAGTGGATATTGCATTGCGCTGCACTTTTAAGACTATTAAATGTTATTGACTCCCTGTAAGGTTCACCATGACATGGTAGCGGGCTAGGGATGAGCGAGTATACTCGCTACTATTCGGTACACGCTGAATAGTAGCAGTATTCGGCGAAAGTATTAGGACTACCCGCTACTCCCAAAAACATGAATTTCTTGGGAATAAGACATGTATTAAAGATATTAAGTTATCTTTTTATTCAACTTTCTGTGACCTGCATGTCCATATAGATGGCTTATCAGAGTTGCTCCTATGGATAGATTCCCTTCAAGCTGAACATTTTGTGTTGAAGTCTGTTAATAATGAGCAATAACATAGGGCTTAAAGGGGCTTTCCCTTTCAATAAATGAATGCCCCCGATGGCAGATTTACATAAAGAAACAAATTACGGTGTACTTAACTTCCCCAGATCCATTGGTGAGTATCCACCAATGCTCCTGGCTGCAAGCATGAAATCAGGGCAACTGCATAGCAGTCATTTAGTGCACTCAGCAGTTCTGCCAATTTACACAGTGTGCCTCCTTGGGAACCGTTGATTGCACTAAATGGATGCGGAAGCCAACTGCAGACAATGGGTGTGGTAGCAGAGACTCAACCATGGAACTGGCAAGGTGAGTACAGAGCAGTATATTACTTCATAACAACTTGCACCTGGAGACATACAACCACTGAAAGTGAACAACCCATTTAAGTAATGAGAAAAGTTATTGCTTTAGTGCTCACCTTTTCAGAGGAGGCAAATTTTACATTTGCTCATTCTGACAATTGCATCCCTGAACAAAATTTAAAAATAGACAATCTCCAACCAAACAATTAATATTTTCTATTTTCAAAATAATTTTAAACTAAGTAACTATCATGTAGCAAGCTCTGTTTATTACTCTTTCAGTCCTTTTCAGGTGATGGAGGAATGGGTTATGTCTTCGCGCTGCTGATAATGGATCCGAAGGAGCAGTCGTGATACAGAGAACAGGATCAAAAGATGTTTAATTTCTACACGATTCATGGGCATCAGCCCACTTCTTCAGGACAAAAATTATTCCTCCATATTTGTTTTATCCTGACCCATGGGTTCCTTGCAGCAGCTGGTGTCTTATATGTTGGTTATGACTTGCACAACCATATCAGGTTAGTACCTCCACTACTATCTTTTCTCCAGTAATACACGGAAAGACGCTATTTGTGCTCCTCTCCTTCCAGCTCTTATCCCAGTCCTTTTCAGGTGACATAAAGCTAATTTAGTAGGCACTTGCCTCCAAAAATACCAAAATGGATGATCAAAAGGAACATCACGAATTTATACACTGTAATGGAGTTAAACTCCTACTGAAGTGATTGTGAGTGAGAGCACCATAAAGCAATTCTAATAGATTTTGGAGAATGGTATTCTGCTTGATTAGAAGCCATGAACTACTTCATAATTGGTGACCAATAAATTAAGTTCCCATGAAATTTCTTTTTTTGATAAAATTCAGAGTTTCTGACAAATTTTAAAAAATAATTCATATATATGAAGAAAAGGGAATTTGGACCGTGCTTCCGTCCACCAAAATAAATCTACTAATATAGATTTAGTTAAAGTGATTTTATTTCCATGAGTTTCGGGGTACGGGACCTCTTCTTCAGGAAAAATCACAGATATGCCATGATGGTACATCTGTGATTTTTCCTGAAGAAGGAAGTGATCCCGTACCCCGAAACATGTAGAAATAAAATCACGTTAATTAAATTCATATTGGTAGAATTATTTTAGTGGACGGAAGTGCGGACCAAGTTCTCTTTCCTTCATATGTATGAATTATTGGACTTGCCTAGAAGGAGACTGCTGCAGACTATCATCCCCAGGATATCTGGTTGATATCACAGGTCTTACTAGTTTGTTGTGACTTGCGCAACCAAAAAAGGTGAGCAACTGAAAATCACAATTTATGTGCTTGACCAAACAGGCATACCCCATATAGTGACTTTTCTCTTTCAGCATTTTTCCTTAAATTTTAGAAAAATTATTACAATAGGTCTTGTGATTTCTTAACAATTATGCCCCCTAACTATGCAATCATCTGTGAACCCATCCCAAAGCTGCCCCTCCCCCCCCCCAAAAAAAAAAGAATAGCCTAAAGAAAGCCACATCAGCAGAACATTATGTGCAAAGTTAAGTTTTCAAACTAACTTTGACTGGCGCGTTGACTGGCCAATCATTTTTAAGTGAAAACAACTCTCAGTAAAACAGTAGTTAAAAATGATCTGGCACTTAGACAAGTTTCTATTGTATGAAACAATATGGCGCTACTTTACATAATAATTGAACTGCCAATCATGATGTTTGAAATAAAAGAAATTCCACAAATCTGTATTGCATGCATCAAAGTCTTAAGTCATCGGTGAAAGAAAGACGAAAATGTTGGAGAATTAGTGTTCAATCTCATTTGCATTGAAATTGTTGTAGGAGGATGTTGAATACTTTCATTGCCACCCACCTGCAGATAAAATTGAAGTCCAAAATTTTATCAATATTAATTTCTAGTGTGAGAAAATTACACATAGTATGTATAATAAATCTTAAAGCTACCCATTGGTTTTATCTGAATACTTAAAGAGGATCTGTCACTAACCATACATGGTGATCTAATTACAGCACTGAATGCAGCATGTCTGCTGCATCCAGGCAAGGGGTCCCCCATCCCTTGAGCCCCCCTGTACCCCGAGATAATTCACTTTGAAAACTTACATAGTGGAGCCAAATAGGAGGTGGCTTGTGGCTGGAGCCAAAGGGCAGTTTCACGCCCCCCGTATGTTTAATCCGCCCACCGCCGCCTCACTGATGCCAATCATTGTCTCCCTTGCCTGCAGCAAAACACAGAAAAAGGGTGTGCGGTTCTGGCCGCATTGACCCACCCCCTGCGGTGATGTCACTGCTTATACCCACCCTGCTCCATGGTTAACATGGAGCAGGGCGGGTATAAGCGGTGATGTCACAGCAGGAGGCCGGGGGGCCGGCCTCTTGCTCTAACATCACGACCTTTCCCTGCCCTGCTCCATGTTAACCATGGAGCAGGGCGGGGAAAGGTGGTGATGTCACTGCAGGAGCCGGGGCAAAGCAGCCAGCACTGCAATAAGCTCTGTGTACTATGCAGTAGGCGAGGGAGACAATGATTGGCATCAGGGAGGCGGCGGTGGGCGGATTAAACATGCAGGCGGTGTAAAACTGCCCTTTGGCTCCAGCCACAAGCCACCTCCTAAAAGTGTATTATCTCGGGGTACAGGGGGGCTCAAGGGCTGGGGGACCCCTTGCCTTAATGCAGCAGACATGCTGCATTCAGTGCTGTAATTGGATCACCATGTATGGTTGGTGACAGGTCCGCTTTAAAGGGCATCTGTCTCCAGGTTTTTGTCACCTGATCTGAGAGTAGCATAATGTAGAGTCTTGGTCTCTGATTCCAGTAATGTGTCACTTACTGGGCTGCTTGCTGTAGTTTACAGATTTATCTGCAGGATATTGTTCCTAAAGATGAGTAAACTTTCACTGAACATGTTTGCCAATTTCAAACTCTGCAAAAACATTGTGCATTCATTGTGGGATCGGAAACACTAGCAATTTACATAAAAATTGTTAACTGATCAGATAATAAAAAGCATTACTGCGGTTAAGTGATGCTTTTCTTCTAGCTTCTCAGTAGGGATGGGCGAATCTACTCGCTAGGACTCGTTACTCGGCGAGTAGTAAAGGACTCGCAGGACTCGGTACGCTGCGAGTTTCCCAGTGATTACTCGCACGAGTCCAATGCAAATCAATATCAATCCTAGTTTTGTCAGAAACGCTGACAAAACTAGGATTGCCATTGTTTGCATTAGACTCGGCTACTGTGCCAGTGATAGCAGGGAAACTCCAAAGTAACTGCTGTTTCTTTGCGAGCCGAGTCCAGCTGTCTTCTCTGTGCAGCTCCAGGGTCCTAGAGCCCGCCTGCTGCCTGATGTAGCAGTGCTGAGATTGTTCTCAGTCTACTCATTCCCTGTGCATAGACATCTATATTTATGCACAGGGGATGTAGCAGTGAGGACATCGCGTTTTGGACTGCGTCGGACGGAAGAGGATTTTTTTCATTAAAGATGGAGTCCCTAATGGCTTTTTTTTTTATTTCAAATAAAAAATTTTCTCTGTGTTGTGTTTTTTTTAACCCTTTATTGGAGATTCTTAGTGGCTGGGTCAAACGTGGCCTGATATTAAGAATCTCGGGCTTAATACCAGCTTGTATAACAAAGCTGGTATTAACCCCTTTATTACCCAGCGTGCCACCGCCACCAGGGCCGCTGGAAGAGCGGGGTTCAGCGCCAGAGGATGGCGCTTCAATGAACGCGCCATCTTCTGGGGCGGCTGCGGGCTGCAATTTGCAGCGGGGGGTGCCCAGAAAGCTTGGGCATCCCTGCGCTGCGGATTCCAGCCCCCAGCTGCTTAGCTGTACCTGGCTAGACATAGAAATTGCGCGGAGCCCCACGTATTTTTTTTATTATTATTTAATGAATTTCAGAGTCAGAGGCTCAGAGTCAGAGTATCGGAGTCGGAGTCTCCTCAGAGTAGAAGTCTCAGAGTCGGAGTCTCAGAGTCGGAGTCGCCTCAGAGTCGGAGTCGCCTCAGAGTCGGAGTCGCCTCGGAGTCGGAGTCGTCTCGAAGTCGGAGTCGTCTCGGAGTCGAGTCGGAGTCGTCTCGGAGTCGGAGTCGTCTCGGAGTCGGAGTCGGAGTCGTCTCGGAGTCAGAGTCGGAGTCGTCTCGGAGTCGGAGTCGTCTCGGAGTCGAGTCGGAGTCGGAGTCATCTCGGAGTCGAGTCGGAGTCGGAGTCGTCGTCGTCCCGGAGTCGTCTCGGAGTCGGAGTCGTCTCGGAGTCGGAGTCGTCTCGGAGTCGTCTCTGAGTCGAGTCGGAGTCGTCTCGGAGTCGGAGTCGGAGTCGTCTCGGAGTCGGAGTCGGAGTCGTCTTGGAGTCGGAGTCGTCTCGGAGTCGAGTCGGAGTCGGAGTCGTCTCGGAGTCGAGTCGGAGTCGGAGTCGTCGTCGTCTCGGAGTCGTCTCGGAGTCGGAGTCGTCTCGGAGTCGGAGTCGTCTTGGAGTCGGAGTCGTCTCGGAGTCGAGTCGGAGTCGGAGTCGTCTCGGAGTCGAGTCGGAGTCGGAGTCGTCGTCGTCTCGGAGTCGTCTCGGAGTCGGAGTCGTCTCGGAGTCGGAGTCGTCTCGGAGTCGTCTCGGAGTCGAGTCGGAGTCGGAGTCGTCTCGGAGTCGGAGTCGGAGTCGTCTCGGAGTCGGAGTCGTCTCGGAGTCGGAGTCGTCTCGGAGTCGGAGTCGTCTCGGAGTCGGAGTCGTCTCGGAGTCGTCTGAGTCGTCTCGGAGTCGGAGTCGTCTCGGAGTCGGAGTCGTCTCGGAGTCGGAGTCGTCTCGGAGTCGTCTCGGAGTCGTAGTCGTCTCGGAGTCGGAGTCGTCTCGGAGTCGGAGTCGTCTCAGAGTCGGAGTCGGAGTCGTCTCGGAGTCGGAGTCGTCTCGGAGTCGGAGTCGTCTCGGAGTTGGAGTCGTCTCGGAGTCGGAGTCGTCTCGGAGTCGGAGTCATCTCGGAGTCGGAGTCGTCTCGGAGTCGGAGTCATCTCGGAGTCGGAGTCGTCTCGGAGTCGGAGTCGGAGTCGTCTCGGAGTCGGAGTCGTCTCGGAGTCGGAGTCATCTCGGAGTCGAGTCGGAGTCGGAGTCGTCTCGGAGTCGGAGTCGTCTCGGAGTCGGAGTCAAAAAAATGCGTGGGGCTCCGCGCAATTTCTATGTCTAGCCAGGTACAGCTAAGCAGCTGGGGGCTGGAATCCGCAGCGCAGGGATGCCCAAGCTTTCTGGGCACCCCCCGCTGCAAATTGCAGCCCGCAGCCGCCCCAGAAGATGGCGCGTTCATTGAAGCGCCATCCTCTGGTGCTGAACCCCGCTCTTCCAGCGGCCCTGGTGGCGGAGGCACGCTGGGTAATAGAGGTTAGGGCCAGCTGTGTATTATCAGCTGGCCCTAAGCCCGAAATTTATGGCGGTCACGCCAATATTAGACATGACCGCCATGAATTTCTATTAAATTGTTTTAAAAAAAACACAACACAGAGAAATTTTTTTTATTAGAAATATAAAAAAAAGCCATTAGGGACTCCATCTTTAATTAAAAAAATCCTCTTCCGTCCGACGCAGTCCAAAACGCGATGTCCTCTCTGCTACATCCCCTGTGTATAGATATAGATGTCTATGCACAGGGAATGAGCAGACTGGAACAATCTCAGCACTGCTACATCATCTCTGTGCACAGACATTCATGTCTGTACACAGGGAATGAGCAGACTGAGAACAATCTCAGCACTGCTACATCAGGCAGCAGGCGGGCTCCAAGACCCTGGAGCTGCACAGAGCAGACAGGACTCTTCTCTTATCTGTGCGAGTTTCCCAGCGATTACTTACAAAGTAAACGAGTCCAATGCAAATAAATGACAAAACTCGGATTGCTTCAGGCTGAAGCTTCCGAGACACATCTGCGATTTGTAAATCTCACACTACTCGCTATTACTCGCTTCCCCATTCATTAACATTGGACTCGCTAGACTCGCAACGAGTAGCGAGTCCTGGGCTCGGACTCGCTAGAGTCAATCGATTCCGAGTAATTTAGGATTCGCCCATCACTACTTCTCAGAGTGTGGAATGGCAGGCGAGATGTGTTTGATGAGGGGAGGGGATGGGGAGAGGTCAGAGTAGCGTCAGACTCCATTTTTTTCCTGGCATTTTCTGCGTAGATGTTCCAGGCCAGCAGCCAATCAGGGTGCATAAAACATCCACAAGTTGAAAATACAAGGCCTTGTTTCATTGACTGGCTTGTTTCATTGGCTGCCTAAGACATATGTTCGTTGATAATAAGTGGCCATTCCTGTTGCTGACATTTTCAGATTGTTACTGCTTAGGAACAGTGATGCTGCTGCTCCATCTGTGCTACACAAAAAGATAGTTAGCTATTAATCACTTTTTAGATAGTAAAAAATTGAACTCTGAGAAATAGATGGCATTTTTCTTGGTGTCTGTCCTTAATTTGAGCTGTTTTGGAAGCTTTTGGGCCCCTTTGAAGGTGTTTTCTATGCCCTCGATTTTGTCTCCCCTTGATTTCAATGGTATTCTGCAGTTCAACGAGCAGTTTGTCAAAGAGTTCGGTGAACATATGTCCATTTGGTAAGCTGAACCAAACCCAAAGCTCAATAGGTTCGCTCATCTCTAATTATCATTACATACAAAAAACAGAGCCAGAGCAAACATTAGTGAAGATGACTCGTACTTTAAAAGTATGAGCTGGGGCTGGGGGGCTGTTAAAAGAAAGAAGATAGTGATTAAACATAAGCATTATACTTACTGGTGTCCTGCTGCTTGTACTTCCAGGACTGATCACTCACTTCCTGCATATTCACTGCTGAGGGATGCAACAGCCAATCACAGATGCTGTCACAGAGAATGGACATCTATGACTGGCTGTTGGCGTAACCTGGAAACAGCCCATGCATTCTAGCACGATAGATGCTAGAATGCATGGTCTATTTTCAGGTTACTTCAACAGTAACCTGAAAATTATTGAAATAAATAATTAAAAAAAATATCTGGGCTTCACCTTATTTTCGATTGCCAGCCAAGGTTAAAACCCAGGCAGTTTAGGGCTGGGATTCTCAGCATGGTAAGGTCCAAGCATTCTGTACTCTGGTAATGGAGTTGATGCAAGCTATTTAATGCCAGCTGGCACCAAATCCAAGAGTCATAATGTCAGGCCAATGTTAGACTGGCCTATTATGAATCTCTAGTAAACATTAAAAAATACATAACAAAGAGAAAAACTTTTAAGTGAAATAAAAAACAAAAACCTCCCTGGTTGCCTTCATTATTTACCAAAAAACAAACGCTAATCCACAAGTCTGTCTGTCGGCGAACATGCTCAGTTCTGCTACTTGTCTGTTCACACTGACTAGCATAGCAGGCTCATACTGACACCTGGGTGTGATCAAGGTTCCGTGATAAAGTTCATCCAAGTTCACAGTAGAGTTGCGTCAGCAGTAGTGAAGATAGAATTATGCTCGAACATGTTCACCAATTTCAAATTTGGTAAGAATCCGGCCGATTCAATTCGACACCTCGAATTCAGACGTTTTGCTTAAAAGTCGGGAAATTCAGTGAATGTTCGGTAATGATTGAGATGACAAAAAGCATTAATGCATGTGCACTAGTGCTTCTGTTGTATGTTTTCAGAGTGACAGTGTCTAGCATATTGGCAGGATGGGAGGGGGGAGAAGTATCTGGGTCTCATGTCAGATAATTTACCTGAGATAAGAGCAGGTCTCTATTCTTTTTTTCTCTCCATCAGTTACTGTAGGTGGTCAGGTCTGGCATCCAATCAGCTCCCAAAAAGCAAATAGCACTTTTTGCACACAAGCGCTTGTGTCATTGGCTGGGTATGTCACAATTCCTTGCCATATAAGAACCGGCCATTTGCCCTCATCATCATTTTCTCAGTGTTAAGTTGCTCTCTCGCTGCTGCGGTTACGAAGCTGCAGTTTCTATCTATGCTATTTAGTTAGAGAAAAAAACGGCACAGCACTCACAGACAATGTGAACTGGTGGCAGCAGGGACGCTGGTTCAAACAACTAGAAAAAAATACTCTGCAGCACTCAGCTACTACCAATTACCGTATATACTCGTGTATAAGCCGACCCGTGTATAAGCCGACCCCCTACTTTTGCCCCCAAAACCTGGGAAAACCTATTGACTCGTGTATAAGCCGAGGGTGGACCCCAGCACAGGTATACAGCCCCCAGCAGTGTGGTATACAGGCCTCCCCAGTGGTAGTATACAGCAGCCTCCTCAGTGGTATATACAGCAGCCTCCCCAGTGGTATATACAGCATCCCTAAAGGTATAAACAGCAGGCCCCAGAGGCATACAGCAGGCCCCAGAGGCATATACAGCAGGCCCCAGAGGCATATACAGCAGGCCCCAGAGGCATATACAGCAGGCCCCAGAGGCATATACAGCAGGCCCCAGGGGTATATACAGCAGGCCCCAGGGGTATATACAGCAGGCCCCAGGGGTATATACAGCAGGCCCCAGGGGTATATACAGCAGGCCCCAGAGGTATACAGCAGGCCCCAGAGGCATATACAGCAGGCCCCAGGGGTATATACAGCAGGCCCCAGGGGTATATACAGCAGGCCACAGGGGTATATACAGCAGGCCCCAGGGTATATACAGCAGGCCCAAGAGGCATATACAGCAGGCCCCAGGGGTATATACAGCAGGCCCCAGAGGTATATACAGCAGGCCCCAGAGGTATATACAGCAGGCCCCAGAGGTATATACAGCAGGCCCCAGAGGTATACAGCAGGCCCCAAAGGTATACAGCAGGCCCCAGAGGCATACAGCAGGCCCCAGAGGCATATACAGCAGGCCCCAGGGGTATATACAGCAGGCCCCAGGGGTATATACAGCAGGCCCCAGCAGGTATACAGCAGGCCCCAAAGGTATACAGCAGGCCCCAGAGGCATACAGCAGGCCCCAGAGGCATATACAGCAGGCCCCAGGGGTATATACAGCAGGCCCCAGGGGTATATACAGCAGGCCCCAGCAGGTATACAGCAGGCCCCAGCAGGTATACAGCAGGCCCCAGCAGGTATACAGCAGGCCTCAGCAGGTATACAGCAGGCCCCAGAGGTATATACAGCAGGCCCCAGAGGTATACAGCAGGCCCCAGAGGTATACAGCAGGCCCCAAAGGTATACAGCAGGCCCCAGAGGCATACAGCAGGCCCCAGAGGCATACAGCAGGCCCCAGAGGCATATACAGCAGGCCCCAGGGGTATATACAGCAGGCCCCAGCAGGTATACAGCAGGCCCCAGCAGGTATACAGCAGGCCCCAGCAGGTATACAGCAGGCCCCAGCAGGTATACAGCAGGCCCCAAGGTATATACAGCAGGCCCCAGAGGTATACAGCAGGCCCCAGAGGTATACAGGCAACCCCCAGTGTATACAGGCAGGCCCCAGAGGTATACAGGCAGCCCCCAGTGTATACAGGCAGCCCCCACTGTATACAGGCAGCCCCCAGTGGTATACAGGCAGCCCCCACTGTATACAGGCAGGCCCCAGAGGTATACAGGCAGCCCCCAGTGTATACAGGCAGCCCCCAGTGTATACAGGCAGCCCCCAGTGTATACAGGCAGCCCCCACTGTATACAGGCAGCCCCCAGTGTATACAGGCAGCCCCCAGTGTATACAGGCAGGCCCCAGAGGTATACAGGCAGCCCCCAGTGTATACAGGCAGCCCCCAGTGTATACAGGCAGCCCCCACTGTATACAGGCAGCCCCCAGTGGTATACAGGCAGCCCCCACTGTATACAGGCAGCCCCCACTGTATACAGGCAGCCCCCACTGTATACAGGCAGCCCCCACTGACAGTCGTCCCCCCATCATGGAAAGAGCCCCCACACTTTGCAGAGTCCCCCCCCGGCCCCCGCTGCATTATCTTACCATCCAGGGTCTTCACCGCGGGTCCTCCAGTCCTCCTTCCTCGCGCGCTGTCTTCCCGGTCTCATGTGACCCGGCGGTCGCAGTGGAATGACGTCATCGTGCCGGGTCACATGAGACCGGGAAGACAGCGCGCGAGGAAGGAGGACTGGAGGACCCGCGGTGAAGACCCTGGATGGTAAGATAATGCAGCGGGGGCCGGGGGGGGGACTCTGCAAAGTGTGGGGGCTCTTTCCATGATGGGGGGACGACTGTCAGTGGAGGCTGCCTGTATACAGTGGGGGCTGCCTGTATACAGTGGGGGCTGCCTGTATACAGTGGGGGCTGCCTGTATACACTGGGGGGCTGTATGCACGGCTCCCCCTGCCGCTGTGATGGGCGGGGGGAGCCGTGCATATCTAATGAGCGGCCCCACGTGACGGGCCGCTCAGTCATCAGCCTCCCCCCGCCTCCTCCAGCCTCCCCAGCACCCAGACACAGCCCCCACCACATATATTACCGTATTGACCCGTGTATAAGCCGAGGGGGTGACTTTTCAGCCCAATTTTTGGGCTGAAAACCTCGGCTTATACACGAGTATATACAGTATGTAAAAATGCTAACAAGCTGTATGTATATGAGAAAAAAGTTTAAAAACTTAAGTTTTTTTCAAAAAACTCAAAAATCTTATCTTTTTATTTCTGAAGTTCTTAGTACACACATTGGCCAATGTCTGTTTGCTCATCAACTGCGACAAAGTGACTTCAGGTCTGATGAGTCCTGCTGGCACTAGTTCACATTGTCTGTGAGTGCTTGTTAGCATTTTTACATCATTAGTAGTAGCTGAGTGCTGCAGAGAATTTTTTTCTATGCTATTTAGTTAGCTAGCTAGCAATTATATTTATTTCTAGATAGATAAAGTAGGTATAGTAACTTAGTACTAGTGTTTTTATGAAGCTACCTATGGTACTGTGGTCTGCATCTGATCATCTGCACCAACCGTGTGCTGACAGGCATTTTATTCCACTTCTGCTCATTGCCCACATCCTCCAGGCACCAAACTTTTCTTAGACCATAGTACCAGTGGTTTTGTAAAATTCCCTATGGTACAGTGGTGCTTGTGAAATCAGTGCCAAAATCCTTTTAGTGGCACATCCAGACATCATCCACATTTTTGGCCTAGCACGATTTATTGGTCAGCTGCATTCACATGCCCAGATTTTGTAGGCCTACACCAATTGATGGGCAAATCTGTTACCATCAAATATGAGTCGTAAAAGCCGTGGTCATGGGGTAAAGAATAGCCATAGTAGTAAGGGGAAAACGCTTGGTTTCTGTAGGGTAGGTGGTGAAGTGACTGAAAGCTCTGCTCAACAAACACCACCTTCCAGGCAAAGAAAATTATCAACTACTTTTACTGGACAGTCTGGTAGGATTCCTTTCTTAAGCAGCAGCACACCAGTTTGACTTGTACATGAGACCCAGGAAGAGCAGGTGCTACAATGGATGTCAAGCGCACAATCAAGTGGCCTCTCCTCCATTTCAACTTCCACAGGACCCACAGTTCAGTCCTCAAAGGTGTCACAAGTCTCCAGACACCCTTCAGATTGTGGGTCAATACAGATGGCCAAGTCTGCAGAGCTGTTCATGCATACCATAGCCTGGGTATCAGAAGTAAGCTTCAAAGCTTCACTGGAGGAAGAAATTATCTACACCGATGCAAAAAATCTTTGTGAGTCGGATCCAAGGTTGGACGAACAATGGTCCAGGCATAATGTAACGCCTCAATATCAAACTTCAACCCCTGTTTTTTGAGAAAAGAGGCTAGTAATGATGATGAGACTCAGATACCTGAGGCGGATGCCTACATGAGTTTGCAGTCAGGGCAGGAAGAGGTGAGGGCGAGGAAAGTGACAGCACAGAGGGTGATGATGAGGATCCCTCTTACTGTCAACCCACAAGCAGGCAGTTGATGAGCCCAGCAGAGAAGGTGGAAGAGGAGGATGATGCAGCTGACAAGGTTAGGTTGTGGCTTCCTGATCAGAGACGGAGTGCTGCAAGCACATCTGTGTCCTCAGCCATAACTCTGCCTCTCTGCAGAAGCCGTGGCCGCTCTGCAGTTTGCATGGACAGTAAGCCTTGCCTAGCCTGGACCTTTTTGATGATCGCGAAGGATGACCCAACTCATGCCATCTGCAAAATCTATAAGCAAAATCTAAGTAAAGGCAAAAAAAAAAAATAATTTGAGTACTTCATGTATGAACTGTCACATAGAGATGCAACATAAATTACAGTGGAAAGTTCACCGTGCTAAAATGCAGCTTAGCTGCCCTGTCCAACCACTGATAACCACATCAAGGGCATCTGTGGCTTATTCATCATCTATTCCTGTGGGAAATGTTGTCACACAGACTTTCAGCTCCACAACATCCACCTCTTTGCCTGCAACAGCCAGTGTGATTGACAGACCGTCACCTGTTTTGGAATTGTTTATGCCTGCTCGAGTTTTGAATGCTATGAGACATTGAGAGAACCACCACTTCATGAAGGCAACATAACCTCTACATCTGCACCTCCCTCAGACTCCAGCAATTTGTCTGGTCTACCCTATTCCACCCTGTTTCATCACAGCAGCCAGCCCTTGGTCTGGCAGATGTGGTCAAGTAAAAGACCATTTCCTCCTAGTCACGTCAAAGATAAGAGGTTAAAGTTCACCATCTCCCATTAATTGGCCACGGAAATGCTGCCTTTCCACCTGGTTGATACTGAGGGTTTTCAAAGCTCATGGCCATTGCAGTCCCCCAGTTTTAAGCTAGGACCACACTTGGGAGCCTGCATCCAGTAACTGGATGCATTACTGGATCAAGTTTTTCCCCTTGCCATTGTTGAGGCATTTTTACCGGATCAGTTACCTGATCCTGTACCTGATGGTACCTATATGCACCATCCGGTACTGCATCCGTTTCCCATAGGGTCCCATGTTAAAAAAAAAAAGGATCAGGTTTTAATCAAACATCAAAAAACGAAAGACCCTATTAAAACCTGACATCTCAAAAACTGGATCCAGTAGACGGATTGCACTTTAGCAAACAAATGTTAACATTGGAGTCTATGGGTTAGGTAACTGATCAGGTTTTCAAGATGAAAAACAGGATCCAGTAGCAGGATTGAAAACACAAGTGTGGCCCTGGCCTTAGATGCCCAGACGCCACTACTTCTCTAAGAAAACTGTGCCTGCCCAACACCAGCATGTCGCAGATGACATCACTGCTTCCATGAGAAACTCTGCGTGTGACAGGGTGCATTTCACTACAGACACCTGGATGAGTAAGCATGGCCAGGTGCGTTACATGTCACTGACTGGGCACTGGGTGATTCTACTGGCTGCGGGGGAAGGGATTGCTTCTGGTTATCCCCATGTTGGTCGCACAAGAGGAAGAGGAGGAAGTAGAGGAGGAGGCATGTGCAGAACGAATAATAAGATCTGAAAGGTCTGGACTGTCGTCAGCACAGAGGCGGGTGGCATTGGAGGGTGGAGGAGAGGGATTGACGAGAGTTCACGGAGGCAGCCAGACAATTGGTGAAGGTGCAGGAGGTGTGGAAGAAATGTAGGCGGAATAGGCAATGTTGATGCAAGACTCAGCAATTTTCATCCCGTTGCTGTTGTGATGGTATGCATCTTATAGATTTTGTATTGGGCCACAAGGGCAGCAAGGCAGGAGCCATAGGCCCAGCATTTCAAGGTTGATTATTTAGGAAGTGGTGCACAACTGTCAGGAGAAGTTATTATGCTCAAAGAGCTCTGCTCTAGTAACGCACCACACAGCAAAGGGACCATAACAACAGTCCTCACATTTCAAAAAATTAGGCACAGCCACCACTAAAGTGGCAACAATTGCCTAGTCTCCCCATTCTGACACTGGCAGCTCACCGCCATAGACCTAATGTAACTGCTTACAGGACCAAGGACAGCGGCTAATACTATACGTACATTACGTACAGTATTTACAGTAGTGTCAGGAGCCGCGGCTTCATTCATAAATTTGTACAAAGCTGACAAAAGCTGGCAATAGTATAAGCACCTCATTAACCCCCTTCTTGCCCACAGCTACTATTAATATTTAATGTGTTAATAAACATTTAACACTTTGTTCATCCCTGCAGTAGCAGGGATGAACAAAGTAGACGTTAACCGCATTGCTCAGGATTACACATCCCGAGCAATCCGGTTATCACATTGTGGTGTACAGCACACATTTTTCCCAAAAAATGTGTGTGAAGGCAATTGCGTTTACCGCATCCAGATCTGGATGTGGTGTACGCAATTGCCTGGCCAAATGTGACCCAAGCCTTAGAGTGCCAAGAGAATTTTTATTATTGTTATGGATTACAACCCTTGCTTGAGCACCCATGTAGTAAATTATTGTGCCTCAGAAACATATATAAATAATCACTTGTATCCTAGTCCACAAAGAAGCTGCCTAAAAGTGAAAATGGTAAAGAAAACGGTAAAGAAAAACAGTACTAAGGCTAGGGTCACATTTACGTTTTGACCCTAGCCTACTGGATTGAGCTTTTATCTTAGTACTTTTCCCAGCACAGCATAGCGTTACCGCTATGTGGTGCTAGATAACGCTGCCCCTAGTTACCCGATATTTACCTTCCCAACCAGTCACACAGGCAGCTGCTGGGAGTGCGCTTTACAGCGCCGCACAGGAAACGCTGTCTGTCTGCAGCGTTTCCTGTGCAGTGCTGTAAAGCGCACTCCCAGCAGCTGCCTGTGTGACTGGTTGGGAAGGTAAATATCGGGTAACTAGGGGCAGCGTTATCCAGCACCACCGCTATGCGGTGCTGGGAAAAGTACTAAGATAAAAACGCAATCCGGTAGGCTAGGGTCAAAACGTACATGTGAACCTAGCCTAACAAGGGAGGTGAGACAGTGAAGGACCGAGTAGTGAGCTGGAGCTTAAGGACCTGAGGTGAAGGGAGCAGTGAATTTGATTCTGTAAGGCTGGCTTCACACCACATTTTTACCCTGTCAGGTTCTGTCCAGTGTTTTGCAGGAAGCACCGGACAAAACCTGACAGCCCCGGACAGAACAGAACCGGAGGGCAAATATGGCCTCTGGTCCTGTTTTCTGCCGTAATCGGCAGATCACTGTTTCAGGAGATGTCCCCTGCTGAAATTTCAGAATCGGAGCAAGTGGGGATCTGGCCGTGGTCCTGAAATCTCAGCGGGGAGCTCTTCACAATGCTGAAGATCAATGCCGGCCGGCGCTGAGCCTCAGCACCCGGCATCTGGGATCCGAATACGATTTTCTGTCAGATCCGGCGCGATACAGCGCCATAAATTCCAATGTTAGGTGGTGAAGGTAGGGTCAGATTTTTTCAGATTTTTGCCCCAGACACAAAATCGCAGCAATTTTGTGTCCGGGACAAGAACCTGAATTCTGCTGGATCCTCCCTGACAGATGGAAACCGGATGGCAAAACAATGACATCAGGCCTCATCTGAAATCGGATCCAGGAACAGCCCCGGATCCCAAAAATCGTGATGTCAACACTTTAACGAACAAGAGCCACCATTTTCCATAATTTAGGAAGTACCATATATATTGCAAAAAATATAACTTCTAATGAATCAAATTTAAAAAAAAAAGTTAATTTAATAGACATCAATATATATATATATATATATATATATATATATATATATATATATATATATACATACAGTGCAGACCAAAAGTTTGGACACGCCTTCTCATTCAAGGAGTCAAGGAGTTTTCTTTATTTTCATGACTATGAAAATTGTAGATTCACACTGAAGGCATCAAAACTATGAATTAACACATGTGGAATTATATACTTAACAAAAAAGGGTGAAACAACTGAAAATATGTCTTGCAGCGGCATGCTATTCCATCCGGTTTGCGTTTAGTTGGACCATCATTTATTTTTCAACAGGACAATGACCCCAAACACACCTCCAGGCTGTGTAAGGGCTATTTGACCAAGAAGGAGAGTGATGGGGCACTACGCCAGATGGCCTGGCCTCCACAGTCACCAGACCTGAACCTAATCGAGATGGTTTGGGGCGAGCTGGACCACAGAGTGAAGGCAAAAGGGCCAACAAGTGCTAAGCATCTCTGGGAACTCCTTCAAGACTGTTGGAAGACCATTTCCGGTGACTACCTCTTGAAGTTCATCAAGAGAATGCCAAGAGTGTGCAAAGCAGTAATCAAAGCAAAAGGTGGCTACTTTGAAGAACCTAGAATATAAGACATATTTTCAGTCGTTTCACACTGTTTTGTTAAGTATATAATTCCACATGTGTTAATCCACAGTTTTGATGCCTTCAGTGTGAATCTACAATTTT
>JARQOC010000004.1:564504811-564559332 GCA_033576535.1 Allobates femoralis
GAATCCGTAAGAAGGGAGACTTTGACCTAGATGTGATCAGAGCCTCAAAATTAAAGTTAGAATAGACTTTTAATAATGGGCAATAAAATTTTAATTATCTTACCTTTCAACATTTCCAGTCCCCCGGGTGCCTGATGTTACAGATTGTCATTCCGGCTGCATGGTGTGTCATCTGGCTGAAATTACATGGCTTCTGCATTGACTTATCAGTTAGGGATTGTCATCACTATGACCTGGTAAACAAAAACCATGAAATCTTAAAGGGTTTCACCAGTCACAACAACGGATTGATGAACTATCCATATTGGAAAGGTGTCAGTCAACCAGAGCCTCCGCTGAAAAACTATTATTTGCTCCAAGCCCTTATGCAGTACTTGGCACCGATGGATATACTCTTAATGGAGCTGTGATTAACTGCTTCATTTACAGTGTTTACGTTCCAGCAACCAATAGAACAACTAACATCTGATCATAGGTTATGGCCGTTGTTGGACTCCCACTGATCTGACAGTGATGACCTATTTATCAAATAGTGTATATAAACTATGTTCCAAATTATTATGTAAATTGGTTTCAAGTGTCATAGGGGTTTTTTTTGTCAATGAAAACCATTGATGGTATTGTGTCTCAGGGTTCTTTGGATCGGTGAATTTAATCTCACATACCTGTGATAATAAGTTTGGCAGGTGAGTCCAATAAAAGGAAAACTGGGTGTTCCACAATATTACGCAGACCACAGTTTTCAAGTTAAATGGGAAAGAAAAAGGATCTTTCTGCTGCCGAAAAGCAACAAATAGTGCAATGCCTTGGACAAGGGATGAAAAGATTGGGTATTGCATGAAAACATAAGCATAATCATCGTACTGTGAAGAGATTTGTGGCTGATTCTGAGCACAGATGTGTTCATGCAGATAAAGGCAGAATGAGGAAGGTTTCTACCAGGCAAGTTCATCGGATTAAGAGAGCAGCTGCTAAAAAGCCTTACAAACCAGCAAACAGATATTTGAAGCTGCTGGTGCTTCTGGAGTCCCTCGAACCTCAAGGTGTAGAATCTTTCAAAGGCTTTCTGTGGTGCATAAACCTACTATTCGGCCACCCCTAAACAGTGCTCACGAGCAGAAATGGTTGCAGTTGGTCCACATATACATGAAGACTAATTTTTAAACAGTCTTGTTTACTGATGAGTGCCAAGCAACCCTGGATGGTCCAGATGGATGGAGTAGTGGATGGTTGGTGGATGGCCACCATGTCCCAACAAGGCTGCGACATCAGCAAGGAGGTGGAGGAGTCATGCTTTGGGCCGAAATTATTGGGAAACAGCTGATAGGCCCTTTTAAGGTTCCTGAAGGTGTGAAAATGACCTCTGCAAAGTATATAGAGTTTCTGACCAAGAACTTTCTTCCATCGTACAAAAAGCAAAAACGTGCCTTCAGGAGCAAAAGCATCTTCATGCATGACAATGCACCATCTCATGTTGCAAAGAATACCTCTGTGTCATTGGCTGCTATAGGCATAAAAGGAGATAAACTCATGGTGTGGCCACCATCATCCCCTGACTTCAACCCTATAGAGAACCTTTGGTGTATAATCAACCAAAAGATCTATGAGGGTGGGAGGCAGTTCACATCAAAACAGCAGCTCTGGGAGGCTATTCTGACATCATGGAAAGAAATACAAGCAGAAACTCTCCAGAGACTCACAAGTTCAATGGATGTAAGAATTATGAAGGTGATATCAAAGAAGGGTTCCTATGTTAACATGTAACTTGGCCTGTTAGGATATTTTGGAGTTAAATAGCTTTTTATTTCAGTGAATGTGACCTCCTAATGCTGCAAATTCAACAAATTAGCTTTTTGAGTTCTTTCAAACATATAAAATGTTTAGAAACTCTACTGTGCCTAATAAGTTGGAACAGTGCTTTTAGAGTGGAAGAGTGGTAAAGTTGTTTATTAATACAATCCAAAAAAGGTAATGATGTTTCGGTTCTTTATCAGGACATTCATTAGAATATTGAGGATTGTAAAGAAGAAATATATACACCAAAATGGAAAGGTGCACATAGGGTAATAGCAACATTAGGGATGGGCGAATCTACTCGCTAGGACTCGTTACTCGGCGAGTAGTAAGGGACTCGCAGGACTCGGTACTCTGCGAGTTTCCCAGCGATTACTCGCACAGCAACGAGTCCAATGCAAATCAATGGCAATCCTAGTTTTGTCAGAGACTCTGACAAAACTAGGATTGCCATTGACTTGCATTGGTTTGATTACTGTGCAAGTAATCGCAGGGAAACTCGCAAAGTAACTGCTGTTACTTTCCGAGCCGAGTCCAGCTGTCTGCTCTGTGTGCAGGCTGCCGCAGCTCCAGGGTCCTAAAGCCCGCCTGCTCACAGAGATGATGTAGCAGAGCTGCCATTGTTCTCAGTCTGCTCATTGCCTGTGCATAGACATCTATATCTATGCACAGGGGATGTAGCAGAGAGGACATCGTGTTTTGGACTACGTCGGATGGAAGAGGATTTTTTTAATTAAAGATGGAGTCCCTAATGGCTTTTTTTTTTTATTTCTAATAAAAAAATTTCTCTGTGTTGTGTTTTTTTTAACCCTTTATTGGAGATTCTTGGACCATGGGCGAGGGGTTAATAAAGATGCAGTCCCTTTATTAGGATTGTTTTATTGATTTTTCAGAAAAAAAATTACATGGTCTTTGCCGTATTTCTGGAACCAGCCGGATCCAGCAGGCAGCGACGGGCTGCCCCCAACCCCCAGGTGCCTATTTGTACCTGGCCAGACACAAGAATATAGGGGAGCCCTTTTTTTTAATTATTTCATGAATTTCATGAAATAATAAAAAAAAAATGCGTGGGGCTCCGCGCAATTTCTATGTCTAGCCAGGTACAGCTAAGCAGCTGGGGGCTGGAATCCGCAGCGCAGGGATGCCCAAGCTTTCTGGGCACCCCCCGCTGCAAATTGCAGCCCGCAGCCGCCCAAGAAGATGGCACGTTCATTGAAGCGCCATCCTCTGGCGCTGAACCCCGCTCTTCCAGCGGCCCTGGTGGCGGTGGCACGCTGGGTAATAAAGTGGTTAGGGCCAGCTTTGTATTATCAGCTGGCCCTAAGCCCGAAATTTATGGCGGTCACGCCAATATTAGACATGACCGCCATGAATTTCTATTAAATTGTTTTAAAAAAACACAACACAGAGAAAATTTTTTATTAGAAATAAAAAAAAAAGCCATTAGGGACTCCATCTTTAATTAAAAAAATCCTCTTCCGTCCGACGCAGTCCAAAACGCAATGTCCTCTCTGCTACATCCCTTTGCATAGATATAGATGTCTATGCACAGGGATGAGCAGACTGAGAACAATCTCAGCTCTGCTACATCAGGCAGCAGGCGGGCTCTAGGACCCTGGAGCTGCGACAGCCTGTACAGAGCAGACAGCCGGATTCCTTACTGTGCGAGTTTCCCAGCAATTACTTGCACAGTAAACGAGTCCAATGCAAGTCAATGGCAATCCTAGTTTTGTCAGAGTCTCTGACAAAACTAGGATTGCTTCAGGCTGAAGCTTCCGAGACACTTCTGTGATTTGTAAATTGCACACTACTCGCTATTACTCGCTTCCCCATTCATTAACATTGGACTCGCTAGACTCGCAACGAGTAGCGAGTCCCGGGCTCGGACTCGCTAGAGTCAAGCGATTCCGAGTAATTTAGGACTTGCCCATCACTAAGCAACATCTATGGCATACATGCGTATTGCTCTATACTCATAGCGAAAGAATTCACTCTTACCAATGCACAATCTACATCATTCTGGTACATTCCCTTCTACCTTGGAATCAGACGTATCCTGATAAAACTCCAAGCAAAGTACTAAAACATCATAACTTTTTTTGGATTATATTATTAATTTTTTTCACCACACATTATGTTGATTGCCAGGTCTAGGAATTTACACAAACAAATGGATTGGACTCCTACTCAGGCACCTTTAATATACCATGCACAATTAATTACTATTCTGAAGATAGGTTATTAATTTGTTGTGCGCAGATAACTGCTTTAAAGGTAACCTTTCACCCCCCAAGGCCTATTAAGGTAAAAAAGCCACCTTAAGCAGCGCCTACGCAGCATTTTGTGAAGGTGACTTCTATTATCCTACCCCCAGGGACACCAATATAATGATGTTATAATATATTAGTTTAGGTCCAGGAGGTATACTCTCTACCCAGGGCCTAAATGCCCTGGGGAAGGGGTGACAGGCTCCCTTTAAGTGTGGTCGTGAAAGAGATTTTGTAAATTGAGTATGTGAAAGACAGTACGGATGCTGCTGTGATCACATGATCCAACAAACACTTAGAAACCCTGTAATTTTCTGTTTCAATAACATTCCTAGGTTGGTTTGATTATATTGATTACTGCAACCTTCTGTTCTGTCGTCTTCCTTCTAGCACTCTTGCATCCCTCCAATGTAATCTAAACTCTGCTGCCTGACTAATCCACCTGTCTACCCACCATTCTTTGTCTTCTCCTATTTGCCTACTCCTTCACTGGCTTGCCATTGCCCAAAGACTGTAGCTCAAAACCCTAAACATGACATATCAAGTCATCCACAACCTGTCTTCTTCATACATATGTGAACTAGTCTGCTGATATTTACCTACATGCAACCTCCAATCTTCACAAGATCTTCTATATTCCCCTCTTATCTCCTCTTTCCACAACCACATGCCAGATTTCTTCCTTCCGTGCATCTCCCATACTCTCTAACTTTTTGTCGCAACACATCATACTCTCATCTACCATGGAAACCTTCAAAAAGGAACCTGAAGACCCACCTCTTCCGACAAGTCTACAACCTTCAGTGACCCTCAGTCCACTGTACTGCCACATAAGCCCTACCCTCCCCTACTGTATCCACACCCATTCATTCTAGACTTTGAGCCCTAATGGTCAGGATCCTCTCTACGCAACTAATGTATTCTCACCCATCCCTTGTAGACTGAGTCTTCACGAGCAGGGTTCTCTCTCCTCACCAAGTGTATTCACACCCATCCTTTGTAGACCGTAAATCCTCATGGGCATGGTCCTCTCTCCTTAACTACTGTATCCTCAACCATCCCTTGTAGACTGTGAGCCCTCATGAATAGGGTCCTCTCTCATCTTCTTCTGTATCCTTTCCCATCATTTGTAGGCTGTAATATCTTGTGGACTGTATCCTCTCCTCACCTACTGTATCCTCACCTGTCCCTTGTAGACTGTGAGTCCTCGAGGGCAAGGTCCTCTCTCCTCACTTTCTGTTTCCTCACCCATCCCTTGTAGACTGTAATTCCTCATGGACTGGGTTCTCTACCCTCACCTACTGTATCCTCATCCATCCCCCTGTAGATTGTAACCCCTTGTGGGCAGGGTCCTCTCTCCTCTTCTACTGTATGCTCACCCATTCCTTGTAGACTGTGAGCCCTTGCGGGCAGGGTCCTCTCTTCACCTACTGTATCCTCACCCATCCCTTGTAGACTGTGAGCCCTCGTGGGCAGGGTCCTCTCTCCTCACCTACTGCATCCTCACCCATCCCTTGTAAATTGTGAGCCCTCACAGTCGGAGACCTCTCTGTACCTGTGTGTACCTTGTAATGTTCATGATGATTGTGCTTGTTATTTTGTATACCTCTTTTCACATGTAAAGCACCATTGAATACATGTTCCTATAATAACAAATAATAATAACAACAAATAATAGTAATATCTCCGATTTGCTTTCAGCATTGATGAACTAATTGGAGCTGCAGTAATTCAAGTCCCCTATTACTGTTCCCTATCCAGCCTTGCCTGTAAGCAAATTAAGCTAATAAACAGGCAGCCATTTTTCTTTTTCTAGCTTCAAAACTTGAAATTGCACGCATTTAATCTAATTATATGATTTTAGAACAAATCAAACATACCAAAAAGGTCAGACATTTTGCTTGTAATAAAAAGATGCATATTATATTATATGACTACATATGGTTAAAATCTTATATTATAATAGAATTTTACCCGTATGAATGTAATATTGGGAAAAAAAGGTTTGATTGCAGTTTATAGCACAGAAGATCCATATCCAAAATGAGATTTTTAAAATTGACTTAATGGTGTCTGCTTAGCATTACTGTACAATACAATTTCATCCCACATACTGACCTTCTCTACTGAGAGGTCGACATTAAAGCAGAGTTTGATGTTTTTTGCACTTAAGAAATATTAACAATCTTTGCAGAGACATTAATTGGGGGTGAAAGCCAACTCTCCAGTCCAAAACCCTGCAAATTGATAGAGTTTTCTGTGTAAGTGAACATCATTTTCCTGACATGAATCTGACATCGGAATTGTTACCAACAGATCTAATGGTGTTTCTCCTACATCCGCTAACAAATATGATTGCCAGCCTCCAATTTGTGAGCAAAGAGTTTGAACACAAACCTTGTAACCCTCAGAAACTGCCCACTGGGAATAAAAGCAATATTTGCTACACATGGAAGAGTTCATTGTGTCTGTGTCGCTCTATTTCTCTGACTTAAGCAGAAACGGAAAGGAATGTCATTGTTCTATCCTAGAAAAAAGGAACAGCGGGAACTGAACGGCTGCATAACTCGTCGTACGATACAAAGAAAGTGAGGAAAGGCAAATGCGCTTATACAGTATGTATACAGTTATAAATATATACTCTACACACATACATGTATTATACACAAACATGCATGTATAAATATAGTCACTTAGACATAGATACATGCATACACATACGTATTGTGATGCAGCAGCTTGCTGCATTGCAAATATATATGCTGGGACTTGTAGTTTAGCAAATTATGCTCTGCGATAGAAATCCTGAAAGGTCACTATGGGACTTGTGGTGCCATAAGGGCCCCTTTACACGCCACCACCGCAAGGTAGCAACTGCCGGGCATTGGGGATATTTGTGCCTGTTGCCATGAAATTGCTACGAAATGGCGGTGTGTAAATAGGGAAATTCCTTCCCAGTGTCCTGCAGGTGACTCAGATACCGGTTGCTGAATCGTGCTCAAAAACCGAAGGCAACACAAAGGCACAATGGCCATGGTAGTGGCGTCTAAATGGGGCACAGGCATGGATGTTGCGTCGCCTACTGAACTCCCAGGGGCGTGCCACGGCATCATGGATACCGCGCCCCATCAGCGATCATTGGTGGGGGCTACTGTGTAAACATTGGCTGCCCCTTCACAGGGTGCCATATTTTAAGAGCTATCAATTCACAGTCCACCATTGGAATGGCGTCATTATTAGCCAGCCTCCCTGCGCAGGCTGGCAAATCATGATGCTATTGCATTGTCCAATCAACGCTTTAGCGTCACGGAATACACAACTCTGTCATGCCTATGTACTTGCGGTGCAAAATATGTACGCCCATATTCCTTTGTGGTAGCGGCGTGTGAAGCAGCGAAGGTATTCAACAGGAAGTAAGCTGCAGGATCTGTCGGCACTTCTGGGGAACAAAGATACCTTCAGTTGACAATGCAATGGCGGCATGTACATGCGGCATCAGCGATCGGTATCCACCGTTAAAACTGTGCGTGTGCACGTGCGGTGGATACTTGTTGCTAGGCACAGTGGCGACGTGTAAAGGTACCTTAAGGGTTAAGTTTGCAAGTTGCTGAGATAGGGGTGGGGCTCATACCTTACAACCTGTGTTTGTGTGAGCCATGTTAGCTGTCAGAGAGACCATGCATGTCTGGAGAGACAGGCAGAAGCTGTGAGGGGTCGCTCTCAGTGTTTGGAGCAGCCACTCTACTTGAAGGCACCTGTGATGGAATGCTGAATAGTGGCTGGCATCATGGAAGACACACAGTGAGGAGACCATGGGAGAGCCTGAAATGTCTCTGTGTTCAGGAAGCTCCAGTCCTGCTGAGGGTCTGGAACCGACAGGAGTTGGTGATTCCAGTGAGGCAGTTTCCTGGACGGTGGACTGGGAAGTCAATGCGTGTTGGGTTGTGATGCTTGCACTGACACACTGTAAAGAACTATTAAAATAAATGCCAGGCGGGAATATCCACCATTGAAATAGACTGGTATGTCACTATTATCCCACTGATGTATGAAAGTAATTGCCAGGCGGGACTTTATTTTACTGGAAAAACGTCTGTATGCTTCAATCTTGCTACCCTTTGAGTGTCCCTAAACATGCTGAGTTATTAAATCACCATAGTAATATAATGTACATTGTCACACACATATACATAAACACTAAGGGCCACTTTACACACACCAACTTATCTGTCCAACTTCTGACCAACTTGCTGGTTGCAGTGAAATCATGGACACATTGCTCCATTTTGTGACTGTGTACAATGGAACAATGTGTCCATGATTTCACTGCAACCAGTAAGTTGGTCAGAAGTTGGACAGATAAGTTGGTGTATGTAAAGTGGCCTTAAAGAGAACCAACCACCTCAGATCACCCTAATACACAGTTAGTACATGTCCTTGCACCCTAAGGATACCTTTCCAGCACTGTTTTTGTGTAAAATCTTGCATTAGTATAACTGATATAAAGAGTTTATAAAGTTACTAGCCTGGAGACATCTGGGCGTATCCCTCCTTCTGTTATACTTCAGGGCTGTGCATTCATTGCATGTCTGTGCTCCCCCTCCCTCCGTGCCTGCTGCCCTGCCCTGATGGCCGTGATCGTTATCTCCTCTGCACAGAGGGAGGGGGAGCACAGCCATGCAATGAATGCACAGCCCTGAAGTATAACAGAAGGAGGGATACGCCCAGATGTCTCCAGGCTAGTAAGTTTATAAACTCTTTATATCAGTTATACTAATGCAAGATTTTACACAAAAACAGTGCTGGAAAGGTATCCTTAGGGTGCAGGGACATGTACTAACTGTGTATTAGGGTGATCTGAGGTGGTTGGTTCCCTTTAACACAAGAGATTGAAAAAAAAACTGAGCTGAAGCAAAGATGAGTATACATGCAGATTGGAAGCATGTTCTTTGCTTCCCATTGCTGTGTGACTCCATTTGGGGACCTCGGTCACTCTTTACCTTTGTTCACATTGAGGTTAGTTTTGACATATGGAAAGGTTTTAAATGAGAACAAAATAGGTACTGTCCCAAAATGGGTACGTCTTGACTTGGTGGGATGGCTTCTTACTTTTTTGCAGAAATATATTTACTAAGTGCCCTGATATTTATTAGCGCTAGCTTTTTATTTTATTATTTATTCGTTGCAGGGTATTTTTGCAGTTTCTCATTCTCTCCTCTTTGCTTTATACTACAGTTTCTTTCTTTCCCTTTTGCTTTTCCTTTTTTGTTTTGTCTCCTTCTTGCTTTATACTGCATTTCCTCTCTCTTTTCTTATTACTTTACACTGCAGCTTCTCATTCTCTCCTCCTTACTTTATACTGCAGTTTCTTTTTTTCCTCTTACATTTCCTTTTTTTTTTCTCCTCCTTGCTTTATACTGCATTTCCTCTTTCTTGTTACTTTACATTGCAGCTTCTTTTTCATTTCTTCTTACTTTATACTGCAGTCTCTCTTCCTTTTCTTCTTACTTTATACTGCAGTTTCTCTTAATTTTCTCTATACCTTACATTGCAGCTTCTCATTCTCTCCCTCCTTACTTTACACTACAGCTTCTCAATCTCTCCTCCTTACTTTACACTGCAGCTTCTCAATCTCTCCTTACCTTACACTGCAGCTTCTTTTTTTTCTTACTTTATGCAGCAGTTTCTCTTCATTTTCTCTATACTTTACACTTCAGCTTCTCATTCTCTTCTCCTTACTTTACACTGCAGCTTCTCATTCTCTCCTCCTTACTTTACACTGCATCTTTTCATTTTCTCCTCCTTGCTTTATGCTGCTGTTTCTTTCTTTCCCCTTACTTCCCCCCTGCATTTCTTTTCTCTTTTCTTGTTACTTTACACTGCAGCTTCTTTTTCTTTTCTTCTTACTTTATACTACAGCTTTTCTTCCTTTTCTCTTTACTTTACACTGCAGCTTTTCATTCTCTTCTCCTTTCCCTCTTAGGGCCCTTTCACATCAGCGTTTCTTGAAATTCGCAGCAGATGCGGTGAAAAAACCGCATCTGCCGCGATTACCGCATACCGGCTGCACTTGCGGCGCGGTTGCAGTAAACGCCATGCAAAGTATAGGCGTACTTGCGGCAGGTGCGGCAAGTGCGGTTTTGCACTTGCGGCAGGTGCGGCCGCGAAAAAAACGCTGATGTGAAAGGGCCCTTACTTCCTCTCTCCCCCCATTTTTTTTCTCCTTCTTGCTTTATACTGTGTTTCCTCTCTCTTTTCTTATTACTTTACACTGCAGCTTCTCTTTCTTTTCTCTTCACTTTAAACTGCAGCTTCTTTTTCTTTTGTACTTACTTTACACAGCATTTTCTCTCCTTTTTTTTTCTCTTTTCTTCTGACTTTACACTGCAGCTCCTCCCTCCTCCCTGCTTTGCAATATTCTAAATTTCCATCGTTCTTTAAAAAAGTATGGAAAGCTGTTGTACTGAGAAAGTGGTGATGTCTTTTACAAACTTATTTTAGATAAGGAGGTGACGGTCTGTGTAGGCGCCATGATTTTGGTAGGCTGTCTCCCATGTGAATTTGTAATAAATGTTAACCAACTATGTCAAGTAACAGGTGTACATGGTATCACTTAATGGAATAGGTATATAAGGATGTTGTTATGTATTGTTCACATTCCTATGATTAAGAACTTTGTTTGAAACGCATCAGGTGTTTAGGGGCTGCGTCCCCACATGATATTTTTTATAATGACATGGAAATACAATATTGAAGATTTTAATGAAGAGACGCCTGGTGCTGGAACTCTTCTTCTTCTTCCTTTGCTATTGCTAATGAGTGGTATCCAGCCACTTGTTCCTGACACCTGTGTTCCGAGATTCCGGTGAGGCACCACTAATCCCCTTCTCTGCTCCCAGTATGATGTTGGGTTTTTTCTGATACAGTTTTACTTAGCTTTTACCTGCTTAGTGGCTAGTGTGAACCTGGTTCCAATCTTGTTTTAGTACAAGGAGTGTCCCCCCCCCTTCACTGGGCATTTATATTGCTTCCCATTCCTGTGTGAGTCCATTTTGGGACCCAGGTCACCCTTTACCTTTGTTCACATTTAGGTCAGTTTTGACACATGAAAAGGTTTCAAATTAAAAAAGAGATAGGTGCACCTTGTCACGGTCGGATGGCTTCTTACCTTTTTGTAAACATGTATTTACTAAGTGCCCTTTCATTTATTAGCACTTTCTTTTTATTAATTTATTTATTTATTGCAGGGTATTTTTTATGCAGTTTTTTTGTTTAAAAGTTCTGTTCTGGACCTAAACTTTTTCCGAACCCCATTAGAAGTTATTGACCAGCTGCTTGGCTCTCTGCTCACATACAGCCAGCCATAAATAAAGCACTTCCAGGGAGGGAGTGGCTCTTTTTTTTTTTAATACATTATACCTGATAATGCTGATTTTACCCCCAATGTGAACCGTTCAAACACTGCAACTGGGCCGAGCACCGAGTGTACCCGAGCACAGCGATTCTCATTCGAGTGGTTTACATACATAGAGCACCCAAACTCAAACACTGATTTTTTCTGTAAAGTCTGTGTTCCGTATGAACACCAAACTTTAAAGTTCAGGAATAAAGGGGTTAATGCCAGCTTTGTATTGGTGGCAGGAACTAAGCCTATAATTTACAATGTAAGCAGTAAAAAAACACAACAAAGGAACTCTTTCTTGTAATAACAAGTAATATATTAATGGCCATATGTTATAACGTTCTGCAAAGGACCCATATTTTCAAGTTGGTCATTTCACCCATAGATAAATTCCTTGATGGCTGTAGTTTCCAAAATATGGTCAGTTGTGGGGAGTTTCTGCTTTTTTGTTATTTTTGGGGGGTCTGCAAATATTACATGGCATCCACAATCCAACCACAACTTAGCTCCAAAAATCAAATATTGCAACCTTCCTTGGGAGCTCTATCATGTACTTGTACAGTTTACAACCATGTGTTGAGTATCCTGGTACTCAAAAGAAATTGGTCAACAAATTGTAAGGTTTATTCTCTCTTTTTATCTTTGTGAAATTGAAAAATATGAAACTAAAACCAATATTTTATTTAAACAAAATGCAATTTTTATTTTTCCTTCTAGTTTGCATTGAAGGGGTCTTCCACCAAAATAAAGTTAACTTTAAAGTTAAATCTATGTAGCAATAGCGCTAGGTGCCCTAAGCTTCAGTTCCTCTGTTGTGTATGCTAGGTTTCTGTGTGTGACTAGGGTACGCACGGCCACACCTTCGCCGCTTTTATAAGAGGTGGTGTTCACCCTGAATTGCTGTCTCCAGCTTATTGCTGAGTGGCAGCTCCTATGTAATGTGCCTCTATCCTGTTGGGCATCAGCTGAGCTTGACATTATGTTATAGAACCTAACCATATGTGTTTGGTCCAGCATGCTGCTTCTGGTCTGCCTGTATTTCCAGCTCCAGTTCTGCATGCAACCAGTTCTGGGATAGCTGCCTGTCTTTGTCCCTGGACCTGGCCTGTCCATGTGTTTCCCTTGTACCAGAGTACTTACCTTGAATGTGGAATCCTGCTTTGTGATATTCCTAAAGTCCTTCTGTGTTTTGAAACTTGTACCTAGTGAATGTGAGTTGCCTGTGTCTTGTGAATAATCTTCTGTTCATCTTTTAAAGTTGGAGTCTGGTGTTCCTACTGAGTATATACTATCCTGTGCTCATGCTACTGTGCTGTGCTTGCAGTGTCCAGCTCTTTCCCATTCTTGTGGGAATTTGTAACTCAGCTTTGGTCCATGCTTGTACTTGCACCGTTCTGCTGTGCTCGCACTGCTTAGGGTGCGTTCACACCACGATTTTTAGGGAGCCGATGCTGTCCGATATAAATCGGACAGCATCGGCTCCCTTCTGATGCCTGGAATCGGGTGCCAAATAGGCATCCGATTCCGGCATAAAATCGGCGCCGGAGGCTGCAAAAAAAGAAAAAAAAAAAAAGTTATTCTCACCTCTCCCCGAGCCCCCGCCGTCTTCCGCCATCTTCCTCTAGGTTCCCGGTGGCTCTCGCAGGCTGCCGGTGTCAGCAGAGGTGTACCTCTGCTGTACACAGGACCTGCGGTGATGTCACAGTCACGTGACCGCGGGTTCACCATTCACCATGGTGAACCCGCGGTCACATGACTGTGACATCACCGCAGGTCCTGAACAGCAGAGGTACACCTCTGCTGACACCGGAGCCTGCGGCAGCCTGTGGGAGCCACCGGGAGCCTAGAGGAAGATGGCGGAAGACGGCGGGGGCTCGGGGAGAGGTGAGAATAAACTTTTTTTTTTTTTCTTTTTAACCCTTGTGCTCCCAGGAGCATTTTTACTGTACTGAGCTTGCTCAGTACAGTAAAATGGGGTCCGAGGAAACATCACATATTTCCTCGGACCTTTCTCCATAGGGCCCCATGTTAGGGATCGGGTCAGATCGGATGTGCACTAAATGCCATCCGATTTGGTCCGATCCGACTCTGTCAGATTTTGTAATCGGATGAAAAAATCGTTGCAGGCAACGATTTTTTTCTCCTGAAAAAAATCGGCCAAAATCGGGCAGAATCGGATCGGACCAAATCGGATGGCATTTAGTGCACATCCGATTCGGTCCGATCCCCATAGGGATCCATAGGATCCGAAAATCGGTCCGATGCTGTCCGATTTTTTTCGGACAGCATCGGAAATACAAAAATCGTGGTGTGAAAGCACCCTTAGCTCCGGTCCGCTACTGTAGTACCCATGTCATGCAGGACCGGTCTGCTTTCACCATCTTGGGTCCTTTCTAGCCAGTGTCTAATGTCCAAAGCCTGATGACCAATGTCCCGAATCTGATGTCCGATGTCCAGAGTCTGATGTCTGGTGTCCTAGATGTCCAGCCTGTGTACAGATGCAAGGCCCTGGTCATCCAACCCATGTTCCTGAGTCGGTCCCACTCATGTTCCTTGGGAGTCTCCAGCATTGTATTCCTGTGACAGCTCTGCCTGAGTTTCCTTGATCTGACCAGCCGGTGTCATAAACTAGCCTGTTGGTGTTCCTGGATCTGTGTGCTTCGTGTTCACCTTGTATCTTTTGATGTCTAGCCTGTTCCCTGGGGGTCAAAATCAAAATCAGTGTCTGATGTTTTCTTGTTGTGCCAGTGCTATGCTTGAGGCCTGTGTCAGAGGTCCTTCTGATATGCCCATGCCAGATGACCCTGGAGTGCATTAACCCGTGATGACCTCCTGCCATGCCATCACCTGACATCTGCCAACCTGAGATGACCCCTATGCTTGACATACGGAATCATAAATCATAAATCATAATACGGAGGCATAATGTCTTATATATTGTACTGTGACTTTGTGTCAGTAAACTGTATGTTTCTTAATACCTGAAGTTCTGCGGTGTCTTCAAGTCCTACATTGTTCCACCTTGCTCACTTGCTCAGCTGCCACAGACCCCGATCGCTGCTCTCTTCTATTCTGGGTAGTCCCATGTCCCCCCTCTGGTCCAGTTAGCCCACATAGTATTACCAACCGGGTTGCATGCTCCACCTCGCCGTGGCCTGGCAGCGTGTGAGAATAAGCAAAGCCTGGCCCGAGTGACGAAAATAATGGCTGGAAGAAAAATTCTGCAAGAACTCAACAATTCAGTCTATACTGTATTTTATTCTTAAAGGGAGCTAACATAATTCACCACGGCAAAATTGGAAAGGACACTCTAAATAATATTTAAGATCCAGCTTCCTTAAATAGTTATAAACCATCATAAAGCGACTTGCCATTTCTCCTATGTACTTAGGCTGAGTATCTTATTTCAGCAAGCTTATACAAAAAGAGAGACTTGTGTATACGAATAAATCCAAATAATGGGGTAATCACATCTAACTGTTTAGCTGGAATTCTACACTCAAGATTTTACAGCGCTCTGGGCTCCAAAGCAATGAAAAATATCTGGAAAATGTATTGGAGCACTGCTACTGAAAGTATCTCATAAAGACCTTCTAACAACCATCATCTCTGCCTGTGAATTGGGTTTAATTCAAAATAGATGAAAACTGTCTATCATTACAGGTTCCTGATTGTTATCGCAACAGAGTTAATTAATATACAGCTCGTCGGAGCTCTTCACCAATGGTTCTGGAACTGCAAGCAAAAGCAGAGCGGTGCACAGGAAAATGGATTTAACTCCTATAATGTGGCTTCAGTGATCTTGTCATTCTTAGCATGAATTTCAGTCAGTAAGGGAATAGAGGATGAAAAGATAGAGTAATGAAAGTAATAAAGGTATTCAGGTTCGACTGATCCGGTCGGACTTTAAAAAAAAGTATGGATTCGGGCCCGCACTTGATCTGAACTTGAGCCTGAATCCCAAATCCCATATAAGTTTATGGGGTCTCAAACTTAAGTGCTATGAAATGGTAGCAGTAAGGGCTAGAGGGTTGTAATAGAAAGCAAAATGGTGATTAAAGGAAGAGAACTCTACTTACCAGTATCCTGTTGTGGACACACTTGCTTCCAAATCTGCTCAATAAGCCTCCTGAATATCCACTGCACTCTCTGTGACAGCGTCTGTGATTGGTTGTATCAGCTAGACTGCACCCCCACAATATTCTCCGGTGTCTGTGATTGGTTGCCATACACATTAGTGTATGGCAACAAAACTGCCATCATGTTAGTGTAAAAATAAATAAATAATTAATAACAGCTGCATAAGGTGATTGATACTCAGTACAGGTAAAGCTAACGGCTGCGAGCTGCAGCCACTATCCCGTGAGTTATGTTGACTCCGTATCAAAATACGGGGCACTCCACATGGGGTTTTTTTTTTTCATTGTTTAAAAAATAATTTTTAAAAACATTAAGTGGTATCCCCAATTTTTATACTCGGACAAGGGGATTGGTATTCTACCCCTGGTGGGACCCATAGTTAATGCCCCCAAGCTAAAAATAGCAGCTCGCAGCCGCCCCAGTTTGGAGCATTCATTAGATGCACCAAATCCTGGTGTTTACCCGGCTCATCTCAATTGCCCTAGTGCAGTGGCGAGAGGGGAAATATAAGGGGTTAATGACAGCTGTGATATGTCAAAAATCACAGCTGAATTCAAGTCTTAGGCTAGTGATGAATAAGGGTCTGTATTTTTTAACCTTTTGACAGCCCCTTTATGGTTCAGAAAAATGTTGTCCGGTTGCTGCCATATCAATACATCTTCATGGAAGCAAAATATTAAGAAATTGTATTTTACTCATGGGATTTTTCTTAAATTGGAGTAGAATTCAATACCACTAAAATTTAGTCTCTCATCCTTAGACATGTCAAATCTAATGTTTTCCTTTTATGAAAAAACATTGATAGCACATAACTAGAGAAAGCCTGTTAAAGGTGTCTGAAAGCTGTAATCCTTATTGTTCAGTAAAATAATGTACAGCAGATCTAGGAAAGCTCAATGTCTTTTCATTCCCTGTTTGCTTACCTATCTTTTGTTTTTGTAGAAGTTATATGGCCAGCCAATGATTGTAGTAAGCCAATTATAGAGTTTCTAATAAAAGCTAAGCAGAACTGACAGTAGCATCGGTGTCATTAGGGTAACCATTGCTAGACCCTTTGACACATTACATAATGGTATGCCACTGATTTCTTATGTGAGAAAACTAATTTCAAATTTTAATTACTTATAAGAAAGTTGAATGGTGCTGTCATGCATCTAGATTCGAACCCTTGAGTCTTTCCTCTGTGGTTAGCTTCTCTATCTGCCAAAAGACAGCAGATACACCTTTTCTTTAGGTAATTAGTTTCTCTTATCATAGCTGTAGTTCTAGCTGAGTAACAGGTGTATTGATGTATTTCTCTGCCCAATTATAGGTGTGGCTTTAACCTCTTCACGACCCATGATGTTGTACAACGGTAGGGGGGTTTCATGGTAGCTCCGGCGTGGAGCTCACATCAAACACCCGACACCTCAGCTGATCTCATTAGCTGCGACGTGGGGCTAACAGCACCGATCGGATCTGGGATCCGATTAGTGGTGTTAACCCCTTGGATCCCGCTGTGAATCACTGACAGAGGGATCCAAAGGCACCGTGGCGGAGAATGCGCTGTTCCCCGCCTGCATCGGAGATCCCGCAATAGTATAGCGGGATCTCCAGCGCTCACGTGAAAGACCCGGGTCCTAGCTCGACCCCGGAAACTGTCACAGAGCAATTCCGAATTGTGGTTGGCAGGCACTGCCAACCACGCACTGTCGGCGATTCAGAGAGATACCGATGAGCTGCAGCTCATCAATATCTCCTAGAAGAGATTGGACTGTGCAGCAAGGTGCCTCTCTAAGGGGCTGTGTAAAAGTAAGAATCAATAAAAAAATAAAGTTTTCAAAAACATGTAAAAAAGAAAAAAACATGAGTTCAAATCACCCCCCTTTTCCTCATTCACAATAAAAGTATTTAAAAAATAAAAAAAATACACGTTTGGAATCACCGTATTCAGAATCACCCGATCAATATATAAAATCAATTAATGAGAGCCGTAAACTGTGCAATGGAAAAAAGATCCAAACGGCAAAATTACGTTTTTTTTTGGTCGCCGCAACTTTGCTATAAAATGTAATAACGTGTGATCAAAACAGCAGACCCACCCAAAAATGGTGTAATTAGAAATGTCAGCTCAAGACGCAAAAATTAAGCCAGCACACATCCCCAGATTCCGAAAAATGAGGACGCTACGTGTCGCAGAACATGGCGCAAAAAGTGCAATTTTTAAATTTTTGTTTTTTTTCAAACTTCTGAATTTTTTTTTCGCCATGTAGATACCAGTAAAGGTATACATGTTTGGTATCTACGAACTCGTAAAAACCTGAGGCATCACACCATCATGTTGGTTTTACCAGATAGTGAACTTGGCGACTAAAATACCCAAAAAGCAAACATGTAATTGCACTTTTTTGCCATTTCACTGAACTTGCAAAAAAATCAAAATAGATGGTTGCGCCACACTGCAAATTTAGGGGTATAAATTCCCGTTACACTGTACGTATCACTCACCTAAGTTGGTTGTGCCCTCTGCACAACTAGATTAGCCGCAAGTAGGTGAGATTTTTTATGCAGGATCCCTGTCTTCATCTATTGCCTGTCTCCCCTTTTCACCCAGGTCTGTGCTCCGTCTCTCACACGTGCACCGTCCCGTGCATGTGCAGGGGCCAGGTTTCTGTTTTCTTCAGCAAGGTCCTCTCCCAGAGCTGCTCGTACCACTCTCCCCAAAGGGAGAAAGGAACGTGATGCAATAATAAATGTGGTATATAGAAATGAGCGCTAGGGATAATGGAACAAGCCGAACGCTTTTGTAGACATTACCTATAGGTTAGTTACGATAAACACAGTACAGGTCCTTCTCCCACAGTGGGAGAAGGACCTGTACTGTGTTTATCGTAATAAATCTATAGGTAATGTCTACAAAAGCGTTCGGCTTGTTCCATTATCCCTAGCGCTCATTTCTATATACCACATTTATTATTGCATCACATTTCACTGAACTTGGAATTTTTTTGCAATTTCTCTGTACACTATATGGTAAAATAAATGATTGCATCTGAAAGTACAACTCGTCCCGCAAAAAATAAGCTATCATATGTCTATAAAAATGCGGTAAAGATGCGTCACTCACCCGGTTGCTGGTTGTATGTGGACCCGCTGAAGCACCAAACGGTGTGAAACGGTCACCGTAGTCCTGTGCACCCCCTCCCTCCTCTGTTTGTAACCGCATGGATTAAATAAAGCCGCATTGATATCAGCATCCGGGTGAGTGCCACATTTTTACCGCATTTTTACCACATTCGTCAGTCTTCAACTCTGCAGAGCAACCCCCGTTTTTCTGGATGCTATTTCTGATCTCCCGCTCTGATTACCACCAGCCTCAGAAAGGTCAGTGCCCGGTTTTTCCTTCTTATAACTGTTATGTCATATGTCTATATTGATGAAAAAATAAAAAAGTTATGGCTCTTGGAAGCAGGGGCGCAAAAAACAAAAATGAAACACAAAAAATTCCAAGATCATGAAGTGGTTAAATACTTTCCACCAACTGTTTTTTTCTGCTCGTGATATTCTCATTTGGATGCCCAGCCATACCGGTGTTTGTTTATATCAGTCATGGCCACTTTACACGTCCAGATATCGGCGTCCAACTCCAATAAAATGTCACGTGGTTCGTGTGTTGGCCCCGATAGCGTTGTATGGTTTAAATGTCCAATTAGATGCAAGAACGATGCCAAAATGATATCGGGGAAGAAATGAGCAGGCTCTCCAACTGCCCGATATTGGATAGACGATGTGGCCGGATCGTGCTGTGTGACAGCCCAACAACGATTTGGAATACAACTTCCCCTATTCTCTCCCATGTTAAATGGTCGTTCCTGTGTCGTCCGCCCAAGGGGGCGTAGACATCGCAGTTGCATTGCTTGTCAATATCGCGCTGTGTAACAGCTCCTATGCGATCTTGGAATTCTGCTAAAAAAATGCGCGCTCCCGCGTCCTTGTATCCAACATCATACCGATGTTGGGACGTGTAAAGTGGCCATCAGAGGAAGATCAACTAGAGTTTCTCTCTCTGCTGTTTATGTTCTTTAATCTGCACCTATCTTCTGTTTGTTGTTAGGAAGTAGATAGAATATTCTGTAGTAGTATATACCTTCTGCTGTATTTTGTAGTTTGTTTTACTCACTCTGGGATCACCTTTTACATCAAAACACCTTCCTTTTCTATAAGTAAATAAATTGCACTTTTATCTGCCCTTTGGTTATTTGGGAGGAATGTGAAGCACTCAACAGCCGATCGGGCAGAAGAGGTCCAAGTTGTCATCATTCAGTCTGTAGTCAGGTCTATCCCAACTCACTCAGGAACCAGCAGTGACTGCAGGGTTGGGAACTCTAGTCTGTACTGGAAGCGGTAGGGTCAGTTGCCGTTTTTAAGTGTTACCTTTTTCCCATTTGAGATGCTACACGACTATAATAGCTGCATAATTTGTATCGAAAATTACAAGAATAAACTCTATTATGCAAACACTATACCTATACTACCCAACTCATTAACGGAGAATAGTACTTGAATTCTATTTTCCAGTTATCTTTATATCTTGCAATACGAACACATCTAGGCCAAATCCTACAGAGGGCTGGTTATTCTAAACTTTCTATGAATACTGTGTTTTCTCCATAACAGAAGATCACAGTTCGGATAAAAAAAAATGAAAAAAGAATGTCCCGTCTTCCCAGCTGAACAAGCACAAACATTACTGCATCTCCAATTGAGCATTAGGAGTCTTGTAGCATGTGGCAAAGGGATAATTGTTCGCAATCTGTAAAAGCAGTAGAAAAGTCAATATGGTTATTATTCTACCGCTCAAATACTTCTAAAAGGTTTCAGGGCAAATGCAATTGACTGTAATTTGGAGATTTTTCAGATAAATGTTTTAAGACTTGATAGGATCACCTCTGTTTTGTTCAGGGTTAACTTCTGCAAGGTAGTTGCTTACTTTGATGCACACATTTCTGGCCTTTGATTTTCTTAACAGAGCGGCATTTGTTTTTTGTGGGACTAATTCATATTTTTTAGAATTTTGCTCATCAGCCCTCTAACAGTCGTCATCTCTAGGTTATATATGCTTGTTCAGCCCTAGGCTGCATATCGTTTGGTTCTCTGTACAGTGCCATCTATTGATCCTTATGATATATTACATAATTGCTGTAACAACATAGCATTTAAAAATTTCAAACTGTTCAAGTTAGTAAGTTCTCTTGAGAATGCAAAACATCGTTACATTTCATTAAAAAAATGGGACTTTTTACCTCAACTGTCATTCCTGTGCTGTCCTTTTTTAAGCTATTAAGATGGAACGAGGTTAAGATGTAACAGGACAGAGGATGTGGTAGACTAATGTGGCGCCCCTGCGTTCCGGTCACCGCTAGATGGCGCAGCAGCCGGGATTGGTATATCGGTGTCCCCACACAAACACCCAACACATTCCCGATCCTAAGTCTAGGAACTCTATGCCCAACAACGGGATAGCGGGAGGAGCTAGGTGGTGGGTGGAAAGTTAGAGAGGAACCCGGTGAGGGGAGTTAATATAAGGACACAGACAGATGAACAAAACACACTAGTTCAGAGGAAAAAGAGAAGAGTAGAGTGGAGTAGAGGAGTCAGCCGAGAGACCTTAGTCCAGTCAAGTTCAGTCAGAAGGAGAGTTGAGACCATCACACAAGACTGAGAGGACACAGACCCGGCGGCCTATGCCACTATGGGGCTTACCCGGGTCCAAGGCTGTAGACCTTTGTGAATGTCTGAAGGAGTCTAGGTGTGCCCGGATTAGACACTGAGGACTGGGCTGGAACCAGAGTGTTGGCTCTGCTGAAGTGGCCAGGCTGTAGGCTCCAACCACGAACCCTGGCAGGGTGTGGGATCTAAATGTTCCGAGACTCAACCTCCGGTGCAGTGAAGAGAAGACCGTCGTATTAGGGCTAGAGGACCCAGAAAGTCACCCACTGAAATCCCGTGTCCGTTGGATCGTAGCTAGCATGAGGCCCACAAGAGACACGAAAGAGAGTGACACAGACTAATTATCCTGGTTGCTTTGACCACACCGGAGCTGCTAATGAACAGTTGGAATTGTACCATCTGTTGAGAAAAGAGAGTAAAAGTTAAAGCTCTTTGCCATCTGAGACTGTAATTCTTGCGCCTGAGAGGAGGCAGACTGATTTGGGGATCCTGCAGCAGGAGACTGCCTGTGACAGTGAAAACTGCACGCATGTTTATCTATAGACTGTACGGCTGCCCTGGGGACCAGCTCTACCCGTGGAGGGCTCACCATCTACACTGATACTCACATCATCCCCAGAGGTCCCGACTACAGCGGTTACCTTTAAGCGCACAACATGGGTGGTGTCACATTAATTCCCAATAATAATCCCCCAAACTTTTATCGACCACCCAGGGCCACAAAGCCAGGTCTCGATCCCCGGTTAGACAGTCATTGGCGTTCTGTAACACAGTGGGGTTAAGGTCAGGGACGACGTGTATAGTTGTGTGTCATCAGCATAAAGATGGTACCGGAAGCCAAATCTGCTGATGGTCTGTCCAATTGGGGTTGTGTAGAGAGAACAGAGAAGAGGTCCAAGAACTGAACCCTGAGGGACCCCAATAGTGAGAGGAAGAGGAGAGGAAGTGGATCCAGTAAATTATACACTGAAGGAGTGGTCAGAAAGATAGGAAGAGAATCAAGAGAGAGCCGTGTCCTTTATGCCAATTGAGTGCAACATAGAGAGTAGGAGATGGTGGTCAACAGTGTCAAAAGCTGTAGAGAGATCAAGAAGAATAAGTAGAGAGTGTTCACCATTACGTTTTGCCGTCACAAGGTCATTGGTCACTTTGATGAGGGCAGTTTCGGTAGACTATAAGGGGCGGAAACCAGACTGTAATAGATCTAGAAAAGAGTGAGTGGAGAGGTAACGGGTGAGGTGGGAGTAGATCAGGCGCTCCAAGAGTTTAGAGATGAAAGGGAGGTTGGAGACTGGATTGTAGTTATTAGTGCAGGATGGGTCAAGAGAAGTTTTTCTTTAATAATGGAGCACACTGGTGTACACTGGACTTTTCATTAAACACAGTGAGCTGGCTATTTTGTTTTTGAAACAAAATTTTTCAAAAGTTTTTATTCTGATTTGTGGGAGACAGAATGATCAGGAATAGTTTGTTGGGGGTTTCTTTTTTAAAATCATTCACCAGGTGGTAAAAGTGATAAGGCAAGTTTATTTGTCAGGTCAGTACCATTACAGTGAAACCACATTTAGATGATTTTTTTTTTATGTTTTCACGCTTTTACACAATAAAAACTATTTTACGGGACAATGAATTGTTTTTGCTTTGCTATAATCTGACAGCTATAGCTTTTTCATTCTTCCTCTTACAGAGCTGTATGGCAGCTCGTTAGCTCGTTTTTTTTTTTTTTTGCAAGACATGTTGATGCTTTCAGTGATACCATTTTTAATTACATTTAACTTTCTGAACATATTTTAATCCTTTTTATTTCAACGATGCATAGTTTTTTGCCACATTTTGTAACTGTTTTATAGATCCGATTGTTCTGGATGTGGTGATACCAAATATATATATTTTTTGTTTAATTTTGTTTTTACATAAATAGTGTGTTTAATGGCATTATAGTCATTTGTTTTATTATTTAAAATTATTATTTTTATTAAATATTTATACATTTTTAAAAAAACATTTGTAAGTATGCTTTTTACTTAGACCCTCTAAGGGACATTAACTTTTATCAGTCAGAATGTTGGTCAGTGCTCTGCAATGCACACACATGCCAATTCATTACATTTGTTTGTGCGACACTGACAGAATGCCTCTTAGACTTTTCTGCAGACTTGGTCTAACAGGCCACCACAGTGCGCAAATGCAGAGGTCATTATTTGATTTTGAGTTGTTGTGGTAATGATCGAGATACCGTGATCACTTTGTAGAGCTTCCTATTCTGTGAGAATAGGAGATGGAGATAGAGAGCAATCCATTCCTCAGTCTTCTAATGGCTACGATCACGGCATTTAGGGGGTTAAACAGCCAGTGGACACCATCCCTGGCTGTAAAAGTCAGAGCTCAACTATCACTTAAACTAAGCTCATGGAGGTGATCAAGTGGGCAAAACTCTTATGCCCCACATGATTACCATGATGTACCGATACCTTATAGGTCAGGAATCCCTTCCAGACCTTGGTCTATGAGTGTGTCAAAGGTTTTGAAGAGATTAAGAAAAACATGAATTTCTTGGGAATAAGAGATGTATTAAAGATATTAAGTTATCTTTTTATTCAACTTTCTGTGACCTGCATGTCCATATAGATGACTTATCAGAGTTGCTCCTATGGATAGATTCCCTTCAAGCTGAACATTTTGTGTTGAAGTCTGTTAATAATGAGCAATAACATAGGGCTTAAAGGGGCTTTCCCTTTCAATAAATGAATGCCCCCGATGGCAGATTTACATGACGAAACAAATTACGGTGTACTTAACTTCCCCAGATCCATTGGTGAGTATCCACCAATGCTCCTGGCTGCAAGCATGAAATCAGGGCAACTGCATAGCAGTCATTTAGTGCACTCAGCAGTTCTGCCAATTTACACAGTCTGCCTCCTTGGGAACCGTTGATTGCACTAAATGGATGCGGAAGCCAACTGCAGACAATGGGTGTGGTAGCAGAGACTCAACCATGGAACTGGCAAGGTGAGTACACAGCAGTATATTACTTCATAACAACTTGCACCTGGAGACATACAACCACTGAAAGTGAACAACCCATTTAAGTAATGAGAAAAGTTATTGCCTTAGTGCTCACCTTTTCAGAGGAGGCAAATTTTACATTTGCTCATTCTGACAATTGCATCCCTGAACAAAATTTAAAAATAGACAATCTCCAACCAAACAATTAATATTTTCTATTTTCAAAATAATTTTAAACTAAGTAACTATCATGTAGCAAGCTCTGTTTATTACTCTTTCAGTCCTTTTCAGGTGATGGAGGAATGGGTTATGTCTTCGCGCTGCTGATAATGGATGCGAAGGAGCAGTCGTGATACAGAGAACAGGATCAAAAGATGTTTAATTTCTACACGATTCATGGGCATCAGCCCACTTCTTCAGGACAAAAATCATTCCTCCATATTTGTTTTATCCTGACCCCATGGGTTCCTTGCAGCAGCTGGTGTCTTATATGTTGGTTATGACTTGCACAACCATATCAGGTTAGTACCTCCACTACTATCTTTTCTCCAGTAATACGCGGATAAGACCCTATTTGTGCTCCTCTCCTTCCAGCTCTTATCCCAGTCCTTTTCAGGTGACATAAAGCTAATTTAGTAGGCACTTGCCTCCAAAAATACCAAAATAGATGATCAAAAGGAACATCACGAATTTATACACTGTAATGGAGTTAAACTCCTACTGAAGTGATTGTGAGTGAGAGCACCATAAAGCAATTCTAATAGATTTTGGAGAATGGTATTCTGCTTGATTAGAAGCCATGAACTACTTCATAATTGGTGACCAATAAATTAAGTTCCCATGAAATTTCTTTTTTTGATAAAATTCAGAGTTTGACAAATTTAAAAAAAAAATTCATATATATGAAGAAAAGGGAATTTGGACCGTGCTTCCGTCCACCAAAATAAATCTACTAATATAGATTTAATTAAAGTGATTTTATTTCCATGAGTTTCGGGGTACGGGACCCCTTCTTCAGGAAAAATCACAGATGTGCCATGATGGTACCCCGAAACATGTAGAAATAAAATCACGTTAATTAAATTCATATTGGTAGAATTATTTTGGTGGACGGAAGTGCGGACCAAGTTCTCTTTCCTTCATATGTATGAATTATTGGACTTGCCTAGAAGGAGACTGCTGCAGACTATCATCCCCAGGATATCTGGTTGATATCACAGGTCTTACTAGTTTGTTGTGACTTGCGCAACCAAAAAAGGTGAGCAACTGAAAATCACAATTTATGTTCTTGACCAAACAGGCATACCCTATACAGTGACTTTTCTCTTTCAGCATTTTTCCTTAAATTTTAAAAAAATTATTACAATAGGTCTTGTGATTTCTTAACAATTATGCCCCCTAACTATGCAATCATCTGTGAACCCATCCCACAGCTGCCCCCCCCCCTCCCCCCCCCAAAAAAAAGGAATAGCCTAAAGAAAGCCACATCAGCAGAACATTATGTGCAAAGTTAAGTTTTCAAACTAACTTTGACTGGCGCGTTGACTGGCCAATCATTTTTAAGTGAAAACAACTCTCAGTAAAACAGTAGTTAAAAATGATCTGGCACTTAGACAAGTTTCTATTGTATGAAACAATATGGCGCTACTTTACATAATAATTGAACTGCCAATCATGATGTTTGAAATAAAAGAAATTCCACAAATCTGTATTACATGCATCAAAGTCTTAAGTCATCGGTGAAAGAAAGACGAAAATGTTGGAGAATTAGTGTTCAATCTCATTTGCATTGAAATTGTTGTAGGAGGATGTTGAATACTTTCATTGCCACCCACCTGCAGATAAAATTGAAGTCCAAAATTTTATCAATATTACTTTCTAGTGTGAGAAAATTACACATAGTATGTATAATAAATCTTAAAGCTACCCATTGGTTTTATCTGAATACTTAAAGAGGACCTGTCACTAACCATACATGGTGATCTAATTACAGCACTGAATGCAGCATGTCTGCTGCGTCCAGGCAAGGGGTCCCCCATCCCTTGAGCCCCCCTGTACCCCGAGATAATTCACTTTGAAAACTTACATAGTGGAGCCAAATAGGAGGTGGCTTGTGGCTGGAGCCAAAGGTCAGTTTCACGCCCCCTGTATGTTTAATCCGCCCACCGCCGCCTCACTGATGCCAATCATTGTCTCCCTTGCCTGCAGCAAAACACAGAAAACGGGGTGCTGTTCTGGCCGCATTGCCCCACCCCCTGCGGTGATGTCACTGCTTATACCCACCCTGCTCCATGGTTAACATGGAGCAGGGCGGGTATAAGCGGTGATGTCACAGCAGGAGGCCGGGCGGCCGGCCTCCTGCTCTGACATCACCGCCTTTCCCTGCCCTGCTCCATGTTAACCATGGAGCAGGGCGGGGAAAGGTGGTGACGTCACTGCAGGAGGCGGGGCAAAGCGGCCAGCACTGCAATACGCTCTGTGTACTATGCAGTAGGCAAGGGAGACAATGATTGGCATCAGGGAGGCGGCGGTGGGCGGATTAAACATGCAGGCGGTGTAAAACTGCCCTTTGGCTCCAGCCACAAGCCACCTCCTAAAAGTGTATTATCTCGGGGTACAGGGGGGCTCAAGGGTTGGGGGACCCCTTGCCTTAATGCAGCAGACATGCTGCATTCAGTGCTGTAATTGAATCACCATGTATGGTTGGTGACAGGTCCGCTTTAAAGGGCATCTGTCACCAGGTTTTTGTCGCCTGATCTGAGAGTAGCATAATGTAGAGTCTTGGTCTCTGATTCCAGTAATGTGTCACTTACTGGGCTGCTTGCTGTAGTTTACAGATTTATCTGCAGGATATTGTTCCTAAAGATGAGTAAACTTTCCCTCAACATGTTTGCCAATTTCAAACTCTGCAAAAACATTGTGCATTCATTGTGGGATCGGAAACACTATCAATTTACATAAAAATTGTTAACTGATCAGATAATAAAAAGCATTACTGCGGTTAAGTGATGCTTTTCTTCTAGCTTCTCAGAGTGTGGAATGGCAGGCGAGATGTGTTTGATGAGGGGAGGGGGTGCGGAGAGGTCAGAGTAGCATCAGACTCCATTTTTTTCCTGGCATTTTCTGTGTAGATGTTCCAGGCCAGCAGCCAATCAGGGTGCATAAAACATCCACAAGTTGAAAATACAAGGACTTGTTTCATTGACTGGCTTGTTTCATTGGCTGCCTAAGACATATGTCCCTTGATAATAAGTGGCCATTCCCTGTTGCTGACATTTTCAGATTGTTACTGCTTAGGAACAGTGATGCTGCTGCTCCATCTGTGCTACACAAAAAGATAGTTAGCTATTGAAAAAATTGAACTCTGAGAAATAGATGGCATTTTTCTTGGTGTCTGTCCTTAATTTGAGCTGTTTTGGAAGCTTTTGGGCCCCTTTGAAGGTGTTTTCTATGCCCTCGATTTTGTTTCCCCTTGATTTCAATGGTATTCTGCAGTTCAACGAGCAGTTTGTCAAAGAGTTCGGTGAACATATGTCCATTTGGTAAGCTGGACCAAACCCAAAGCTCAATAGGTTCGCTCATCTCTAATTATCATTACATACAAAAAACAGAGCCAGAGCAAACATTAGTGAAGATGACTCGTACTTTAAAAGTATGAGCTGGGGCTGGGGGGCTGTTAAAAGAAAGAAGATAGTGATTAAACATAAGCATTATTCTTACTGGTGTCCTGCTACTTGTACTTCCAGGACTGATCATTCACTTCCTGCATATTCACTGCTGAGGGACGCAACAGCCAATCACAGATGCTGTCACAGAGAATGGACATCTATGACTGGCTGTTGGCGTAACATGGAAACAGCCCATGCATTCTAGCACGATAGATGCTAGAATGTATGGTCTATTTTCAGGTTACTTCAACAGTAACCTGAAAATTATTGAAATAAATAATTTAAAAAAATATCTGGGCTTCACCTTATTTTTGATTGCCAGCCAAGGTTAAAACCCAGGCAGTTTAGGCTGGGATTCTCAGCATGGTAAGGTCCAAGCATTCTGTACTCTGGTAGTGGAGTTGATGCAAGCTATTTAATGCCAGCTGGCACCAAACCCAAGAGTCATAATGTCAGGCCAATGTTAGACTGGCCTATTATGAATCTCTAGTAAACATTAAAAAATACATAACAAAGAGAAAAACTTTTAAGTGAAATAAAAAACAAAAAACCTCCCTGGTTGCCTTCATTATTTACCAAAAAACAAACGCTAATTCACAAGTCTGTCTGTCGGCGAACATGCTCAGCTCTGCTACCTGTCTGTTCACACTGACTAGCATAGCAGGCTCATACTGACACCTGGGTGTCGTCAAGGTTCCGTGATAAAGTTCATCCAAGTTCACAGTAGAGCTGCGTCAGCAGTAGTGAAGATAGAATTATGCTCGAACATGTTCGCCAATTTCAAATTTGGTAAGAATTCGGCCCGATTCAATTCGACACCTCGAATTCAGACGTTTTGCTTAAAAGTCGGGAAATTCAGTGAATGTTCGGTAATGATTGAGATGACAAAAAGCATTAATGCATGTGCACTAGTGCTTCTGTTGTATGTTTTCAGAGTGACAGTGTCTAGCATATTGGCAGGATGGGAGGGGGGAGAAGTATCTGGGTCTCATGTCAGATCATTTACCTGAGATAAGAGCAGGTCTCTATTCTATTTTTCTCTCCATCAGTTACTGTGGGTGGTCAGGTCTGGCATCCAATCAGCTCCCAAAAAGCAAATAGCACTTTTTGCACACAAGCGCTTGTGTCATTGGCTGGGTATGTCACAAGTCCTTGCCATATAAGAACCGGCCATTTGCCCTTATCATCATTTTCTCAGTGTTGGAGCTAAGTTGCTGTCTCGCTGCTGCGGTTACGAAGCTGCAGTTTCTATCTATGCTATTTAGTTAGAGAAAAAAACTGCACAGCACTCACAGACAATGTGAACTGGTGCCAGCAGGGACGCTGGTTCAAACAACTAGAAAAAAATTCTCTGCAGCACTCAGCTACTACCAATTATGTAAAAATGCTAACAAGCTGTATGCATATGAGAAAAAAGTTTAAAAACTTAAGTTTTTTTCAAAAAACTCAAAATTCTTATCTTTTTATTTCTGAAGTTCTTAGTACACAACATTGGCCAATGTCTGTTTGCTCATCAACTGCGACAAAGTGACTTCAGGTCTGATGAGTCCTGCTGGCACTAGTTCACATTGTCTGTGAGTGCTTGTTAGCATTTTTACATCATTAGTAGTAGCTGAGTGCTGCAGAGAATTTTTTTCTATGCAATTTAGTTAGCTAGCTAGCAATTATATTTATTTCTAGATAGATAAAGTAGGTATAGTAACTTAGTACTAGTGTTTTTATGAAGCTACCTATGGTACTGTGGTCTGCATCTGATCATCTGCACCAACCGTGTGCTGACAGGCATTTTATTCCACTTCTGCTCATTGCCCACATCCTCCAGGCACCAAACTTTTCTTAGACCATAGTACCAGTGGTTTTGTAAAATTCCCTATGGTACAGTGGTGCTTGTGAAATCAGTGCCAAAATCCTTTTAGTGGCACATCCAGACATCATCCACATTTTTGGCCTAGCACGATTTATTTGCCAATCTGGTCAGCTGCATTCACATGCCCAGATTTTGTAGGCCTACACCAATTGATGGGCAAATCTGTTACCATCAAATATGAGTCGTAAAAGCCGTGGTCATGGGGAAAAGAATAGGCATAGTAGTAAGGGGAAAACGCTTGGTGTCTGTAGGGTAGGTGGTGAAGTGACTGAAAGCTCTGCTCAACAAACACCACCTTCCAGGCAAAGAAAATTATCAACTACTTTTACTGGACAGTCTGGTAGGATTTCTTTCTTAAGCAGCAGCACACCAGTTTGACTTGTACATGAGACCCAGGAAGAGCAGGTGCTACAATGGATGTCAAGCGCACAATCAAGTGGCCTCTCCTCCATTTCAACTTCCACAGGACCCACAGTTCAGTCCTCAAAGGTGTCACAAGTCTCCAGCCACCCTTCAGATTGTGGGTCAATACAGATGGCCAAGTCTGCAGAGCTGTTCATGCATACCATAGCCTGGGTATCAGAAGTAAGCTTCAAAGCTTCACTGGAGGAAGAAATTATCTACACCGATGCAAAAAATCTTTGAGTCGGATCCAAGGTTGGACGAACAATGGTCCAGGCATAATGTAACGCCTCAATATCAAACTTCAACCCCTGTTTTTTGAGAAAAGAGGCTAGTAATGATGATGAGACCCAGATACCTGAGGCGGATGCCTACATGAGTTTGCAGTCAGGTCAGGAAGAGGTGAGGGCGAGGAAAGTGACAGCACAGAGGGTGATGATGAGGATTCCTCTTACTGTCAACCCACAGGCAGGCAGTTGATGAGCCCAGCAGAGAAGGTAGAAGAGGAGGATGATGAAGCTGACAAGGTTAGGTTGTGGCTTCCTGATCAGAGACGGAGTGCTGCAAGCACATCTGTGTCCTCAGCCATAACTCTGCCTCTCTGCAGAAGCCGTGGCCGCTCTGCTGTTTGCATGGACAGTAAGCCTTGCCTAGCCTGGGCCTTTTTGATGATCGCGAAGGATGACCCAACTCATGCCATCTGCAAAATCTATAAGCAAAATCTAAGTAAAGGAAAAAAAAAAATAATAATTTGAGTACTTCATGTATGAACTGTCACATAGAGATGCAACATAAATTACAGTGGAAAGTTCACCGTGCTAAAATGCAGCTTAGCTGCCCTGTCCAACCACCGATAACCTCATCAAGGGCATCTGTGGCTTATTCATCATCTATTCCTGTGGGAAATGTTGTCACACAGACTTTCAGCTCCACAACATCCACCTCTTTGCCTGCAACAGCCAGTGTGATTGACAGACCGTCACCTGTTTTGGAATTGTTTATGCCTGCTCGAGTTTTGAATGCTATGAGACATTGAGAGAACCACCACTTCATGAAGGCAACATAACCTCTACATCTGCACCTCCCTCAGACTCCAGCAATTTGTCTGGTATACCCTATTCCACCCTGTTTCATCACAGCAGCCAGCCCTTGGTCTGGCAGATGTGGTCAAGTAAAAGACCATTTCCTCCTAGTCACGTCAAAGATAAGAGGTTAAAGTTCACCATCTCCCATTAATTGGCCACAGAAATGCTGCCTTTCCACCTGGTTGATACTGAGGGTTTTCAAAGCTCATGGCCATTGCAGTCCCCCAGTTTTAAGCTAGGGCCACACTTGGGAGCCTGCATCCAGTAACTGGATGCATTACTGGATCAAGTTTTTCCCCTTGCCATTGTTGAGGCATTTTTACCGGATCAGTTACCTGATCCTGTACCTGATGGTACCTATATGCACCATCCGGTACTGCATCCATTTCCCATAGGGTCCCATGTTAAAAAAAAAAAAGGATCAGGTTTTAATCAAACATCAAAAAAAGAAAGACCCTATTAAAACCTGACATCTCAAAAACTGTATCCAGTAGACAGATTGCACTTTAGCAAACAAACGTTAACATTGGAGTCTATGGGTTAGGTACCTGATCAGGTTTTCAAGATGAAAAACAGGATCCAGTAGCAGGATTGCAAACACAAGTGTGGCCCTGGCCTTAGATGCCCAGACGCCACTACTTCTCTAAGAAAACTGTGCCTGCCCTTCACCAGCATGTCGCAGATGACATCACTGCTTCCATGAGAAACTCTGCGTGTGACAGGGTGCATTTCACTACAGACACCTGGATGAGTAAGCATGGCCTGGTGCGTTACATGTCGCTGACTAGGCACTGGGTGATTCTACTGGCTGCGGGGAAGGGATTGCTTCTGGTTATCCCCACGTTGGTCGCACAAGAGGAAGAGGAGGAAGTAGAGGAGGAGGCATGTGCAGAACAAATAATAAGATCTGAAAGGTCTTAACAAAAAAGTGTGAAACAACTGAAAATATGTCTTGCAGTGGCATGCTATTCCATCCGGTTTGCGTTTAGTTGGACCATCATTTATTTTTCAACAGGACAATGACCCCAAACACACCTCCAGGCTGTATAAGGGCTATTTGACCAAGAAGGAGAGTGATGGGGTGCTACGCCAGATGACCTGGCCTCCACAGTCACCAGACCTGAACCTAATTGAGATGGTTTGGGGTGAGCTGGACCGCAGAGTGAAGGCAAAAGGGCCAACAAGTGCTAAGCATCTCTGGGAACTCCTTCAAGACTGTTGGAAGACCATTTCCGGTGACTACCTCTTGAAGCTAATCAAGAGAATGCCAAGATTGTGCAATGCAGTAATCATAGCAAAAAGGTGGTTACTTTGAAGAACCTAGAATATAAGACATATTTTCAGTTGTTTCACACTGTTTTGTTAAGTATATAATTCCACATGTGATAATCCACAGTTTTGATGCCTTCAGTGTGAATCTACAATTTTCATAGTCATGAAAATAAAAAAAACTCTTTGAATGAGAAGGTGTGTCCAAACTTTTGGTCTGTATTATATATATATATATGCATTACACAATATAGATGTTTGGAAGCGTCGCTCCCCATAGGAGAGAAGTTATAGCTTAGATCCACAATATAAATGGTGAATTATCTAGCTAAATATTTCCCACTGATAGTCAAAAGAACGTCTTCTGTACAGTCAATACAAGCTATTAGCGATGGACTTGGTACTGAAGTACTTTTTTGTCCATGTTGATAAATATTAAGAAGCTCACAATGTGGCCATTACATTAGTAGTGGCCATTATGTTAGTTGCTAATAGCTTATATTGACTGTACAGATGTACTGTTCTTAGCCAGATGGTTCACCTTTTATACGTTTTCATGAATTCTATATAAAAACAACCTCACTACTATTTCTATACCAAACATAACATTTATTGACAATAGTAAGACATAATCATTAAAAGGGTCAAAATACTACTCGTATGAATGTCATATATATTGACTTCTACCTGCAATTACGACCCTAATGGATAATCAGGGCAGACATGGGTAAGGCAGACAGTTACATGAGGAAGATAGATGGATCATGTCATATATGAAATAGCCAAATAATTAGCCCTCAGTTTTATTTACAATTCTTAATAGGCTCATGGTCATATACAGCAGTGATCAAAGAATATGAGCGATAACAAGCCGCATAAAGTACATTGTATCCCTTTGAAGTGACTATCACACATAGCCTTTAGTCTTCTCCCTGACTGTGTTCATTATAAACAGAAGTCACATATCTTCCCTCATCCTATTGATTCATTTGTTGAAACTGAAGTTCTAATGAAAAAGTATTTCTTCCCCCCCAAGAACTGGTGTCTCGTTAATAGCTGATGGCCTGATGCGTTAACCGAGGGAAACTAGCCAGTTGGTTACATTGTGTCTTGTAACAAAGCAATATTCCAAAGTACACGGATGTGTCTTAAATCCACACAGCTAAGCTTAGCACTTGTATTCCGGATGTCTACATTTGTCATAAAATATCTGACTTGGATTTAAATCCTAGAAGAAATGAGGATTAGATATATGAAAGTTGGTCTTATTTGCTTTGTAATTGAGAGACGTGCTCATCCAATTGCTTATGGCTATTTTCTATCAGCTTCATGTTGACTGTACGGAAAAAGAAAAATAGAAAAAGATTTGAATATCGACTTCACTGTGGACAAACGGAGACTTTAAAGTGGTATTCAGGTTATAACACTTGATCACTAGGGATGGGCAAACTGTTCAATTTTTGCCTGTTTGTGACCGGCATTGCCCTGTTAAAATAAGCAAACAATTAATAACAATACTCATTATACTTACCGGGTTCGTGGTCTCCGTTTCAGCTATGCCGCAGCGTTGCGTCACTTCCGTGTCTCCCATTATCCTCTGGTAATATTCACTGACTGGCTCCAATAGCCAATCACATGTGACTAGAAGATAAGGGGCGGCCCGGAAGTGAGGCAGCGCCGTGGTGCAGCAGAAATAGAGAACGCCTACCTGGTAAGTATATTACATATAATAACTGTTTGCTTACAATATATGAGTAACCAAGTGTGACAAACATGGCCAAACAACACACGTGTGGGCCCTCACGCATGTATGTATGCAATGCCTGCAACACAGTCAGGCAGACCCTTTATAACCCCAAAATATAACGATGGTTTCAGGATATGCAACATTAAGAGCAGGGAACACACTCAGGCCATGAGGTGAAAATATGTCACGCTACATGTGACAAACATGTGATGACACTTTGTGATAATGATTACACACTATTCAAATACACATTACACTTACTCACTTGTCTCCCAAATTGAAAGACATTAATAGACATTCCTGTGTTTTGCACATAAGCAAAGAGAAGTTACATTGGGCATACATACAACCATATGTGTATACATATGGGTAGGCTCACAGCCCCGATTTAAAACAGTATTATGCTGTGGTTAATGGCTAAACACGTGGAACATGCAAGATGTACAGTTGCACATGGGACATTTATGTGTTGTTTGTAAGCAGCACCTAATTAATTACAACCAACACAGTGTGTGTTTGGGAAGGTATGTTTAAGTGGCGTTAACATGATGTGTGGGCAAACATACATACCATGTGCAAAAAATAGGGCCCAGAAAAGTCATTACATACAGGGCTTGGTACACGTTTAAACACAGTGATGTGAACAGGTAAGAAACCATGTGGAACACATGACCCAATGTGCACCAACATCACAATGTGTGTTAAATTACAGGTGCCACATGTGTTGGAAGCTGAATTTAAAGGACCAAGAGGACATGGGCACATGTTGCGTAACAGACGTATGGTCACAATGACCCTTTCCGCCACTCTGATGAATAAGCGGGTGCCAAGTACAGGCCAGCAAGTCCAGCACCTAACATGTGGACCATGCCTTCTTGCAAAAAACACAAACCCTGCAAATTCATGACCCCCCCCCATAAAATAAAATTTTTGAATAAAAACACAAAAAAGAAAACAATACTCACAGAAGTTTCAGAGGCTGAGGTGTCGACAGGGTTTTGGCCTCAGATAGGTCTGAATCAATCATCTGGGTACGATTGACATAAACAGACATGTATGACATGTAGTTTGTATGTTGGATTGCAACATACATGATGAGAACATATGAAACACGTGTGCATACATTCAAGGTCAAGTAGCTGCAAATGGGTGTGACAGACCAGGGTGCAAGATGTCACTTTCTGTGTTTCATGCCAACATATATAGCATGCACAGGTCACGTGACCTCGGACATAAGTGATTTTCTATTAGAAATGGACAAAAAACAAAAATGCATCCGTTAACAAACACCTAGATATGTGCAATGTGTTAATGCATGCGTCTTCCACAGACTCCAATGTTAAAAAAAATGCATGTGTTTTAGCAAAAGCACCAAGGAAAGCATTATTAGGTACACTGACAAAAAAAGCATAGCGTCTAACGCATTGCACTTTTGCAATGCGTCTTTTGCATTGGAGTCTATAGGTGCATTAACGCATGCGTTTTTCCACATTTGCACATGAAAATAATGCATGCATTTAGCAAATGCATGATGCAAGTCTGACCCTAGCCTTAAGCCAGCGTTTGCAATGCGCTCGGGTTCCGTCTGCCATAGGTTGCATTGACAGTGTTAACACAGTCTTACCTATCTAGTAACAATATGTTAATGCTTCCAAATTCTGGACGGAACCATCTGGACGCAGGGAGTAACGCTAGTCTGACCCTAGCCTTAGATTGAAAAACGTTTTTGCAATTAAAACCCAAACATCATCATGAATTTTACTTATTTAATGTATTTAAACACAAATAGTTTTAGAAAATAATGAAAAGGCTTTTGGGCCATCACCATATTTTTGGTGATTTTTTTCCCAAACAACTAAGGCCGGCTTCACACTGTGGTTTGGAGCAGTCAGTTTCTGTCCGGTATTTTGCAGGATGCACCGGACAGAACCTGACAGCCCCGATGAGCAGAACCTGCCCTCCGATCCTTTTTTTGCTGGCTTCCTTTCTGCCGCTGTCCAATGCTGAAATTTCAGCTCCACGCATGCAGGCGAGCTGGCTGCAGTGCTGAAATTTCAGCCGTGGAGCTCTGTCCATAGTGCTGAATGAGCGCAGAAGCTTTTAACAGCCGCCACTTTTCAGTACCATGTATCCAGGAACTGGTCTGAATTTTTTTTGTCGGGTCCGGGACGATTCGGCGCCCATAGACTCCCATGCTATGGGTTCCAAATCGCGCCGGATCCGGTAGGATTTGGTTTTGTCTGATTTTTCCATCGGACACAAAAAATGCTGCAGACTCCGGTTTTGTGTCCAATGCAAAAATCGGACATCACCGGATCCTCCCGGAAAACCTGCAAACCGGAGACCAAATAAGGCCAATCCAGCACCCTAGGGATCCATGGGGGACAAAATTGGATCTGGGTCTGTCCAGTTCTCACTGGACAGACCCGGACCCGAAAAGCTGTGGTGTTAAGCCAGCCTAACTGTCGTAGAAAATTTCGGCTAAACTTCAGAGAGTCCCTAAAAATGCAAATTATTCGTTATTACTTTTTTATATTCTTTTTAAATATCTATTCTAAACCATATATTCCTTGGTTATAGATATTACACGCTCAAACATATAAAGCATTTGCACAAAATTAATAACTACGGTATATTTTATCCTGACTTTTTGGATTAGTCATTCCTAGATCTGGTATTGGTGGTTATCATTAAAATATATTTATTTACAAGCAATAATTATCAATAGCTCAGAATTAATCCGATTTCAATAAAAAATCATGCTGTGATAGCCCACATATAATTATGGCATATTAATTCAAATTTTAGATTTTGACTGTGGGAACTTATTGTACATTTCCCAGTACGTAAGTGATTTTCACAGTTGTTGAAAACTCAGATAACACGAGAGCATACAGCAGGTAAACCAATTGTAACCACTTAACGAAAAAAATACATAAAAATACAGGTTAAAACCATAAACAGCTCTTCCATGTCAGATTATCCTCCCATTCCGTCTGTTGATGCGCATGTCTGATCTCATATAATGATTTACTTGCTAGTTCAATTTAATATCACTGCAGGACAAATACATCTCTGAAAATATTGCGCATAGTTATCGCTTCAGCTGGTAATTTATATTTTTTCCCCCCACAAAGCATAGATGTGATGTAATTGGCAATTTTGATAAGAGACTGTATTAGCAATTATTTACATTTTAAGATCTTTCCTGCACAAATTTTTCTAATTATATTTGTATTCAACACAAGAGTAAATGTTAGTCTTGGATCAAGCATTTTAAAATAATTACCGTATATACTCGTGTATAAGCCGACCCGTGTATAAGCCGACCCCCTTACTTTTGCCCCAAAACCTGGGAAAACCTATTGACTCATGTATAAGCCGAGGGTGGACCCCAGCACAGGTATACAGCCCCCAGCAGTGGGTATACAGGCCCCCCCAGTGGTATACAGCCCCCCAGTGGTATAACAGCAGCCTCCCCAGTGGTAGTATACAGCAGCCTCCCCAGTGGTAGTATACAGCAGCCTCCCCAGTGGTAGTATACAGCAGCCCCCAGTGGTAGTATACAGCAGCATCCCCAGTGTATATACAGGCCCCAGCAGTATATACAGCAGCCCCAGTGGTATATACAGGCCCCAGTGGTGATATATACAGGCCCCAGTAGTGGTATATACAGGCCCCAGTAGTGGTTCAGCCAGTTGTATATACAGGCCCCAGTGGTGGTATATACAGGCCCCAGTCGGTATACAGCCCCCCCATCGGTATACAGGCCCCAGTGGTGGTATATACAGACCCCATCGGTATACAGCCCCCCCCATCGGTATACAGGCCCCAGTGGTGGTACATACAGGCCCCAGTCGGTATACATCCCCCCCATCGGTATACAGGCCCCAGTGGTGGTATATACAGGCCCCATTCGTAACAGCCCCCCCCTTGGTGCCGCAAACCTGTAAAGGAATAATCATTATACTTATCCCTGTCCTCGACGCCGCCGACGTCGCCTGCATTGCGCTCCTCCGGCTTCATCCGCTTCTTCCAGCTTCCTCCGGCGCACAGACAATGACGTCATTGCCTGCGCCCACTGGAGACGGAAGAAGCCGGATGAAGCCCAAGGAGCGCGATGGCGGCGACGTCGGCGGCGAGGACAGGGATAAGTATAATGATTATTCCTTTACAGGTTTGCGGCACCAAGGGGGGCCTGTATACCGATGGAGGGGGGCTGTATACCGATGGGGGGCTGTGTATATCGATGACTCGCGTATAAGCCGAGGGGGGACTTTTCAGCCCAATTTTTGGGCTGAAAAACTCGGCTTATACGCGAGTATATACGGTAATAATTTACATATCCAATCAACGTAATCCAGAGATCTGTGAGAGTGAAACACGTCAGGATTCTACATTGTCTGTATTGCCATGACTAGCACTAGAGATGAGATAATAAATATATTCAAGTGGAATAGAAAACTCTTTCAAATTTTATAAAAACTCGGTTTGTGCCAAAATCTACTATTTTAAAAGTTAATTAACACTGAATGCCATTTTGCTTAGTGATAGAGGACCGTCAAAACTTTGACTACTTGGACAACCCCTTCTCATTCTCCATGTTTTGTCCCAGTAAAATAAAAATTTTATACTCCTCTCCGGAGGTGGTGTCGTTCCAGTGATGTCAGCGCTCATGTTTCCGGGTCTCACGTGAGGCTCTCAGGGTACCATTACACGTCGCAATATCGTTCTGATATTGCATACAATTTCACGGGAGTGCGCACGTTTTTGGCTCTTGGCCAAGATCGCATAGGAGATGTCACACAGGAAGATATCGGCAGGCAACGCACTTACACCTTGTTTTGCAACTTTTGTGCGCTGGGTATGAGCAAACCAACGTCAGAGCATTAACATTGTAGTGAATAGGGGAAGTTGCAAACAAGATCGTAGTTGCACCGTCACACAGCACGATCATGCCAGATTGCATATGCAATATCATACGGTTGAAGGGACAACAACAATCTTCTTGCAATATCGTAGCTACAATTTTTTCGAGTGCATTGCCCATTTACAAGACACAATGCAAGAACGATAGCAACTGCAACAGCCGTACTACGTGACTTTTTGTCGATGCTGCATTGCGATATCGCGACGTGTACAGGTACCCTCACCCAATCACTGTTGATTCTCTTTCCTCATCTTCGAACATAGGAAAATCAACAAGAAGTGGGAGCTGTAGCTGATCACTCAATTAATGTATATTACTCATACATTCAAAAGAGGGCAGAGAGAAGCTTTTGGTAATTGGGCACGGAGCTCGCTTGATGTAAAAACCTCACATGATCCCTGGGAATGTGAGCGCCATCAAAGCTGAAATAGTGCATGTATGGGAGATGAGAATAAGTTTTTTTAATGTTATTTGGGCTAAACATAGGAAATAAGAAGAGGTTTTCCTAGTAGTGGGCAATCCCTTTAAAAAAAAAAACACATAGGCCACGTTCACACATCTCCGCTGCTAGCATTTAGCGTGTCTCCTCTAAATACTTAGCTTTTTCAGTGAAACAGAGATGCGTGAGCACCGCCGCTTCCTGGTGATGCAGCCCCTGGTTACCCGATGTTCACACCACACGAGGCTGCTTACTGTCCGCTTAAGCCGAGCGGACAGGGAAACGCTGCTAGCTGGGAAAGTGGACACTAGGCAGCATTGTGTGTGAAGTGGTTACCACAATCAACATCGGGTGGGTAACCAGTGGCTGCGTCACCAGGAAGCGGTGGTGCTCACGCATCTCCGCTTCACTGAAAAAAGCTAAGTATTTAGTGGAGACCCGCTTAATACTAGCAGCAGTGATGTGTGAACAAGGCCATATACACAACCTACTGCTCACATCTCCAGTCCGACGCACCTCACCGTTACTTTCACTCCTCTGCTAGGGTCAGATTAACGTTAATCAGAGCTTGCATTAAAAACATAGGTTTTGGTAGCATTAACGGAGTGCTACCGCCATGGTAGCGCCGCATTAGCGCTGCTAATATTACCCTATGGAGATGCGGCCCGTAGTGCAGCTCCAATGCAGCCATCTGATTGAAATCTCGTGTTATTTCCTAACGCGAGAAAAGATGCTTTCAACAACGTCTTTTCTCGCTTTAGCAAATAACGTGAGATTTCTATCAGATGGTCGCTTTGGAGCCTCTCCTCCATTAGGTAACATTGGCAGAGTTAACGTGGTGCTACCCTAGCGGTAGCACCGCATTTATGCTGCCAAATTATACGTTTTTAGCGTGACTTCCCTGAGCGTGCCTCAAAACATAAATGTGACCCTAGTCTTCCAGTCCTTTTCCGTCGCTGCTTAAACTGAATTTGAATCAGAATGGGCTTGGATATCCAGTTCTGACGAAGCCCCAGAAACATATGCACAACATGAACAAATTCACAGTGCACATGGTGACATCATGACATCTTGACTTTATGCATGCTTGTGCAAAGCCAACCCGGATCTTATTAGAGTAGAAGGTCTAATGTGAAGATGCCCAGAGATTCAACACAAACAATGGTGATAACAAGATGTGACAGAGATGGATGTGTGATGGTGAAAAGTGGAAGGACCAGAGAGGTAAGCAGTAAGGTAAGTAAAGTATTTTTACCAGACAATAATATTGTCTGTAGTATTCTTTTATTGCTTTTGAATCTACATGGTTTGTAGGGATTCCACTCTTTGGCAACTGTAGAGATAACACCGGCAACAAAGATCTTAGTCAAATAGGAAGATTTATTTAACTTTAAAAGTCTTCAAAGGAAAATAAATGACCTTTAGGCTGAAGGCACACTGTGCGAGGGACTCGCGCGAGTGCAATGCGAGGGAAACTCGCATTGCACTCGGACCAGTGTTGCCCTATCAGGCAGGGCAGACTGGTGTGAGTCCCATGCACTTAACTCGCATTGTGAGTTAGAAGCGTGTGCAGTCGCAGCATGCTGCAACTGCACGCGATTCTGAAGCGCGTGAGCGCAATGCAACTGTATGGGGGTGAGATTTTCACAGCACACGGTGCGAATATGCCCAAATCGCTTTAAACCCGCCGGCTGTCAAAGCCGGCAAGTTTAAAATTATCGGTTTCCTGGTACAGTAATGAATCATCTTGCACTGCTGTGTCAGCGGTGCAAGATGATTAATAAGCACCCAGCTGCTGGGCACCTCTTTGTATTTTTTTGGGTTAAACTGCATATGTAGCATCTGTGCGGCATATGAGCACAGATGCTGCATATGTGGTAGATAACCCTGTTAATAAAGGGTTAATATGTGTATAATATGTCGGCATCATGCCTCTAGGGAGTGTCCACCCTCCCTAGAGTCACAGTGCCTAAACTCATTGGTGGTTCAGGGATTCATTGTCTAAATTTCTGTTTTGCCGGCATTTGTCGGCTTTTTGTAATCATTGCTGAAAGCTGGCGGCTCCTGGCTGTATAGAATATGAATAGAAATGAAAATATTTATCATTCATTTATACAGTAAATTTATGGACACCTATACTTGTTTGAATATTTCAAGCTTTAAGTTATAGAATCTGTCTGAATGCATTTTTTTCATTTGTTGCTCAATAAAACCTCTGATGATTTATGCGTTATGTCGTACATATCACAACACGATGGAAGAACAGCATTCTGTTATATTGACCTGAAATACTAAGTCAAGCAAAAATCCACTTATCAATACATTAGTATGCCAAAGGTAGACCCGGAACCTAACTTTACCACACAGTCACACAGCTTCAAGTTCTTTAGCTATAGCCCAGGATTCTGGGATGTTTGATAAATGTGAGCTTGGAATTCACAGTGCATCACCTTTTGTACTTTAACCATTGTGTAGTATAAGTCTGCTTTACTATGCAATACATGATTTAGAAATTACCCAGGGCTAAAAATAATGTCAATGTTTGAGTTTCTGTATAGGAGTTTACAGAAAATGACTAGATCGCAACATTTCTAAAGGTGCCGTCACACGCGGCAACAAAATGGAACAATGTGTCCATGATTTCACTGCAACCAGCAAATTGCCAGTGAAATTGCCTAGCAATATTGCCGCGTGTGACGGTACCTTTAGAGTTTCTCTTCAACTCTAACTCAACCCCCAGGTTAAAGAGGATCTATCACTCAAATAAAACGAGTTGTAAAAATCTTAGAGCGCCCCAATTTTGGCGCTCTTTTCCAATTTGGTCTATATCACTCTATTTTACAGATATTCACATTTATGGAACACAGTAAGTGAAATTTTTGCTTGTAGCCCAACTGGGTGTTTCTTCAGAGTCTTCTATAGGGACATGCACACTCACTGCTTCCTCTCAGATGCTGCCAATCACAGCTATGTAGCATCTGAGGCTGCTAAACTGCTACATTAGCTAACAAACTGTGGATGGTGGTGTCTGGTAAGGAAAGGTGTACACTCATACCCTCAGAGAAGACTCTGAAGAAATACTTAGTTGCACTACAAGAGGAGATTTCACATATTGTGCTCCAAAGCCAATAAATGTGAATACATCTTCAATGGAGCAAATGAGCACAAAACGGGAAAAAATGGCAAATCATGAGAGCTAAGGCTAGGGTCAAACTAGCATTTACCCTTGCATTCAAGGGGTTCCGTTTAAAACATAGAATTCGTCAGCATTAACACAGTGTTACTGGAAAGGTATGACTGCGTTAACGCTGTCAATTCAATCCTATGGCAGACGGAACCCGAGCGCAGGTCAAACACTGACTTCTCACTGCCGGAGTTTGAAACCTTGTGCTTTTTCCAAGCGCATCACATGATGGCTGACAGAATACTCTCCGCAAGGAGAATAGATACTTCCCCAGACTTCGTCTTAGCCTCTCATACAGCCAGATCAGAATTCCCCCACACTACACTGATGAGGGGCAGTCACCCCGAAACGCAGCATCTGCAGTTTGGGGTTCTGATCTGGCACAAATCCTAAGTCATATTAAAGGAGTTGATTACGACTTTTAGGATTGCTACCTTTATTGGTGGCATTAGAGTTTGTCTATTTAAATGACAATTTGCAAATGCAATTTCCCACAGGAGCATTGCGGCTTAAAGTCTCTTCATCAGCCTGCTGGCAGAATACTCTCCGCAAGGAGAATAAATACTTCCCTAGACCTCGTCTTAGCCTCTCATACAGCCAGATCAGATTTCTCGCACACTGCACTGATGAGGGGCAGTCACCCCGAAAAGCGGCATCTGAGGTTTGGGGTTCTGATCTGGCACAAATCCTAAGTCATATAAAAAATGAGTCCATTATGATTTTTAGGATTGCTACCTTCATTGGTGGCATTAGAGTTTGTCTACTTAAGTGACAATTTGCATATGCAATTTTCCAGAGGAGCATTGCGGCTTAAAGTCTCTTCATCTGCCTGCTGGCAGAATACTCTGTGCAAGGAGAGTAGATACTTCCCCAATTTAACAATAAGAACAGTTCAGAAAATACATTTTTTCACAGTATCACAGTATTAATTTTCTCTCTCAGTTCTGTGGCTTATAGTCTGTTCTTAGTCCTAGACCTGGTACTTTGAATACTGCCCTAGAAAACAACAAACCTAGCGCCACCACACTGAGAAGTGTGACACAGATAACCTAGTCATCAACTAGCAGTCCCTTTCTATCCCTGAAATTTGTAGACACTGCAATTTCGACTTACTAAACATTGCATTACTCAACTTACATTCTCCTGGTAACTTATTAAAGTACATATACTAAATACAATTTTAGCTGAAACCTCAACATTCACTTAAGACATATGCAACATACATTGGTATATGGATATTGATATAAATGTACATTAATTGACAGTATTACTAAAGATATGATGAACTGTCAGCTGATAGCCTCTGAATTGAATCTGAATGGGTCCCCATCAATCCGCTTTAATTTCCAGTGGCCGTGTGCCTCCTCGGGCCACAACAGGAGTCTACCATTACACAATTCTACTAGGCCACAAGCCCTGGCTCAGGCCTCACACTTCTTTTTGCCACAGTCCTTTAGTGGTGTCCTTCAGTCCCTGGAGAGAAAGCTTACGCTCCCCAGCTGCTTACATGATCAGACCTCAATTCATCCAATCAAGCGTCTGCTCACTCAAATGAATCTCCATTTCTCCAATCAGGACTCTTCCTTCCTTTATCTTCACACCTATAGGAAGTACTTCCTATCTTTTATAAGAACTCATCCATTGCTGGTATTGTGTTTCTCACCACATATTGACCTCCTTTTAATTTTTGTGTTTTTCTCCAGCGTCACAGAAAGTCACATAGCCATTGTGCATTAAGCTTCCGCCCTCCATGCAATCTGTCTTGTATTGCTTTGTTCCAGCACTCTTTAAGCTTCCTACATCTACTGTCTCTACCTACTAGATGGCAACATCTGTCCACAAAGGCTCCACACCACACTCCTATTTTATATGCCACTATAATTCCCTTTCAACAGTATAGCAGAGTTTAGTCATGGCAGAGATGCAATTTTCAGAGAATTAAAGGCAGAGTTGGCAGTGATATGGTAGAGCCCCAGATATATAAAGAGAGACCTGGATTTGTAAGTGTGTCCTTAAAGTGCAGAAAGATGGCCCATAGCAGCAGAATAAGCCCATCTACCTAAATACTCTGTCAATAATTCGCCGCCTGAACTACCCGCTAACACTTGGGGAATGACAACAAATGCGACCCCTTTGTTACTGTGGTGACCCTATGCTATAAAGAACATAGAATGTGGGGAGGAAGACGTAACATCAGTTACTGGATCCAGAAAAGTATATAATGAAAAAACAAAAGCAACATATTTTAAAACACAGCAAAAGCCAATTGAGATCTTTGATAGTGGTATCACTATGGCAGTGGCTGGTGGGGTCATGTTATGTTTGTGAATGAAACCTCTCAAGGCAGCTTTCTAGGTAGGAAGATATAAGACATTGATATGGGAAGTCTACTATACCTTAATATTTTAGGATTTTAAAGAGGACCTGTAACCCACCTGGTACTATGCTAACTGAATGTAGCACTGAATGCATCGTGTCTGCTGCATTCAGGGAAGGGGTCCCCCATGTCTCCATTCCCCTGTAAGTTGTAAAAAAGACATTATAAAGTGTACAGATAAGGAGTCCAGAGGGACTTGCTCAGTAATGAGTCATCGCTGTTGTTTGGTGTCCTCCCCGCCTCCGGCCCTCACTGGTCCACCTTCAGCCCTCTCTTGTTCAGCCTCCTTTATGTGTCTCCTCTCCACAGAGCGAGCAATTGGCGGGAGCGGTCCCAGCAGCTGAATTTCCTCCTGCTCATGACGTCAGCGCTGGAGCCCACCCTGCTGTACATACATAATCTAGAGCAGGGCGGGCTACGGCGCTTACAGTTTCAGCTGCTGGGACCGCTCCCACCCATTGCTCGCTCTGTGGAGAGGAGACACATAAAGGAGGCTGAACAAGAGAGGGCTGGAGGTGGACGAGAGAGGGCTGGAGGCGGGGAGGACACCATACAACAGTGATGACTCATACCGGAGGCCAAACAAGAGAGTGCTGGAAGCGGGGAGGACACCATAAAACAAAGATGACTCATACAGGAGGCTGAACAAGAGAGGGCTGGAGATGGACCAGAGAGGGCTGGAGGCGGGGAGGACACCATACAACAGTGATGACTCATACAGGAGGCCAAACAAGAGAGGGCTGGATGCGGGGAGGACACTAGCAACAGCAATGACTCATTACTGAGTAAGTCCCTCCGGACCTTTACTTTATTAAGTCTTTTTTACAACTTACAGGGGGGCTAGAGATATGGGGGACCCCTTCCCTGAATGCAGCAGACACACTGCATTCAGTGCTGCATTCAGTTAGCATAGCACCATAGCATCCCCTATAGCTTATTTTAAAGATAGGGATATCTTCCTTACAGTGTATAAGCCCTGTTCAACTGAACAATTAGTTTCTTTCTGGATACTTCTAATAGTGTTGTCCATTTCTAGGTTTACAATTTATTTTACATTTACGGTACAGAAAAACAACACTGAACAAATGATCCTTGTGAAAAGCAGTGAAATGATTTTAAGATGGCTTCATGTATGCTACAAATATAATTAACCTCAAGATCACTCAAAATGTTTACAGCTCATTTGAATCAACTCCTGCAAAAGAGATCACCCGGCTGACAAGTGTGTTCGCCATGATGTCCAGGGTTAGCACCCACTTGACATTCCTATATAATGGCATCTGTCAACCGTCTATCTCGAGCGAATATACAACTACAGTAGCACAGTACGGCTTGGCAATGATATATGGCATTTCCCAGACCTTGGCATTTTTCAAGCTAGGAACAAGCTGCTTCAGTTTTATATATCGAAGACATATCACTCTTAGAAGAGACTGAGAGAGGAAGGATGGCACAGCAGAGGTCTTCTCCAGAGCCTTTAATAAAACATGAATTAGGTGCCAAAGCACATTAAATTCAGCTCCCCCATGACAGAAAATCAAAAAGTTATCTTTTTCTTTCTAAAGGCATCTTCCCGATTGATCTGCAGAGAAAGCAAACACAAGAAAGGAAGGAGAGAGTATATGCACACTAAAACATCTCTTTAATTTCTTAATTTAATATCTGACACGTAAAGATTCTCATTAAGCCAGTCAATGAAGCTTGGAAATACAATTTTCGTGCAAACTGTCGCTATCATAACTTACATGCAACTTCAGATGGTGCGCTGTAAGCAATGTGATTAAAACCATTCATCTTTTCTGTCAAATTCTCGCTCCTGTTATTAAACGATGGAGCTTTGCGGGATTTACCAGCTGACAACTCCATTTGGGAAAGGAGGGGCTGTAAGGAATCACTGGATGTCCTCAGTGCTCTACAGCAGCCCCTTGCAATATGTCTCCGGATGGCAGTCAGGAACGCTTAAGTACTGGGTGGCTGGTAAATTGGAGGTTAAGCAGTCAGGAATAGGATCAAAGAAAGATGTCAGGATTATAGGAAAAGGTACTCAATCTGGCTTTTTATATGACCGAGCACCATGGGGTGGATGAAATCGCCTGCTGTTCATGGGTACTGACTCTTGCGTAGTTGGTGAGATAGACCGGAGACGATATGATATCATTTTTCAATAGAATGTTTGTTTTTAACCAGTTTATTTCCAAAAAATAACAATAAATACAGATAAAATATAATCCAGGGGATCGATTTTGAGTAAATTAATATAAAAAGGTGGATATACTGTATATCAGATAGAGATAAAGCTGATATATGATGAAAGATTAACTAGACTCTTTTTATTTCATTATTGATTAGCCTTTGCAGAGGTAAAAGACATCTGTCACCCCCAAAGTACATTTTGCTGTAGGGGAATCAGCCCCTACAGAAACTCATCACAAAGCATTCACTGATCTCAGGGAGACCAGTCAAGGAAAACACTGCGGGCAGCCGGCTAAAGCGCTCATACACAGTGAAATCCATGATGCATTGCCCCCTGGGAATTTTAATATGCAAATAGAGTCCGTGGAGCCTCGATTAAAAGTCTACGAAACTCATATCAGTATTTGTATGCTTCTAGGCATGCTTCAGTTTTCTGTCAGTGTTCTTGACGCTCCTCACTGGCCATGAGGATTGGGGTGTCACCTCCGGGTAGGCAGAGCTAGCACAGTTGCTCGCACTGACTTGGCATTGCTTCTGGTGTTTTCTTCTGGTATCCCTGGGAGGTGGGACTCTCGCAGTGATTATATGCTGATCAGGGGCCCAGGATGCTGAATCCCCTGGGGTTAGCTGTTGCCAGTTGATAGAGGACGTCATGTCTCCAGGGTCAGCCAGGTGGTGAGAGGTTCCCTCATCTTCCCTATCCTCTACTCCTCCTTTGCCTCTTTGGATTGAGGTTGGAGATTGAGTGTTGCCTGTGCGATGTCAGGCGATCTCTGAGAGGCACATTTAACCCCTTTACCCCCTGGCAATTTTCCATTTCTTTTCCTCCCCATTTTCTAAAAGCCATAACGTTTTTATTTTTCCATCAATGTAGACATTTGATGGCTTTTTTTTGCAGGACGAGTTGTACTTTCAGAAAGAATCATTTATTTTACCATATAGTGTACAGGAAATGGGAAAAAATTACAAGTGTGGTGAAATTGCAAAAAAGTTACATCGTTTTTTGTTTTTTTTATTCACCATGTTCACTATATGGCAAAATTGACATGCCAGTATGATGCTTCAGGCTGTACAAGTTTGTAGATATCAAACATGTATACTTTTACTGTTATCTAAGTGGTGAAAAAAAATTAAGAAGTTTTTCTTAAATAACAAAAAAATTTTTGCACTTTTTTTTGACATTTTCCGTAAAATGCTGTGTCCTAATTTTTCAGAATCTGGGGCTGACGATAACTTATTATTTGTGTCTTGAGCTGACGTTTCTAATGATACCCTGTTTGTGTAGATGCGCTGTTTTGATCGCCCGTTATTGCATTTTATTGCAATATTGCGGCGACCAAAAAAACTTAATTTTGGCTTTTGACTTTTTTCCATTATACAGTTTACAGATCTGAATAATTGATTTTATATTTTGATAGATTCGAGCATTACTGAATGCGGTAATACCATAAATGTGTTTTTTTATTTTTTTAATAGTTTTATTTTGAATGTAGACACAGTTAGGTGATTTGAACTTTTGTGTTTTTTCATATTTTTAAAAACTTTTTTAAAATCTTTTCTTTCTTTTCATTTCCCATGGGGTGCCACAATGCTGCACTGTCCAATCGCTTGTGATATGTAGAGATGAGCTGCAGCTCATCTCTATATAGCACAAATGATCATTCTTGTGGATGCTGGGCTTGCCAGACATCAAAAGGAAGTGATCCCTGGTAGCATCTAGGGTCACCACAGGACAACAGGCTATCCAGGTATCGCAGCAAGATCCTGCCATCGCATCGCGGAATCTCAGATTATGGCGGGAACAGTCACACCCGCCACGCCTTTGGATTGTGCTGTCAGCGCATGACAGCGCAATTCAAATGGTTAATACTACAGAACAAATCTTGCTAACTGATATCATTTGAGATGTTGGGGGAAAGATGTAACTCAGTGCCAGAGCTCACATCATAGACAGGGGGTTGACATAGGGCGCACCCAGTTGTGTTTGGGTGGTAGAGGTTACATAAAATACAGAAGAATCCAAAAGTGGCACACTTCATCATTAAAATAAGAGTTTTATTAAGGCAATAAATAGTAAAACATGAAGGAGGAAGTAGGGCGCTGAAGGCCAACAGCCATTTTGTGTTATCTATGCTTTACATTCCCACCGGTGGTAGTGGTTGAAACATGCATAAACATAATGCAAAATGACTGTTGTCTTTCAGTACCCTGCTTCCTCCCACACATTTTACTATCTTTTATCTTTAGAGTGTGCACTTTTGCCTTCTTCTAATGTTTGGATGACTCTGATGACTTGCACAAGTGGCACTCAATGATGATGATGCCCAAAGTTGCTCCCACTCTTGGATCCTGATAACTTTTAGGGTACCTTTACACGCGCAACTTTTCTAGGAATTTCACTGGCAACTTACTGGTTGCAGTGAAATCATGGACACATTGTTCCATTTGTACACAGCAACAAGATAGAACAATGTGTCATGATTTCACTGCAACCAGTAAGTTGCCAGTGAAATTCCTAGAAAAGTTGCCGAGTGTAAAGGTACCTTTAAAGTGTGAGTAGTTCCAGAATTTCTTCTTTCCTTGCTAATCCTAAAATATATTAGGTTAAATGGTTGTTATAACCATAACAAGGGGATATCTTCTACAGCTGAGGAAAGATGGATTATACATCAAAATGGATAGTGATTCTTTACCCTAAGAGCGGGAGGCTGTGGAACACTCTATCAAAAGAAGTTGTTTTGACTTCACAAAAAGAGTTGAAAAAGAGACAGATGCCTTTGAGTGTAATATTATTATAAATCAGGGTTTTTTCTATTTTATTGAGATGGGATATCAATCAATAGATTTCTTCTAATTGCCATGTTTGTAGTCAAAAATAATTTTTCACAAAGAAGATAAACTGAATTTAGCTAAATAGGGTTTTTTGCCTTCCACAAGAACAAAATTGCAGATTACTATACTGAACCAGATGGTTTTCAAGTTAACAATCAGCATAGTTACTTTCTTATACTGTGTGGAGGACATTATACTTGTACTTTATTCAGCATTGACAGCATCACTATATAGAGGGCATTGTGGAAGGCATAGTATGGGGAAATTGTAGGCTCTTAGGGCAGTTTCACACTTTTTCTAGCGTGCATCTAATCAGGCCAAAATTGATGCTACTTGATCAGGCCTGTCACCATATACTTGGAAGGCGAAGGCAGGTATATTCTGTGACATTAGGTTTCTGCTGGATCCTAACAAATATTTTTTTTCACCTCACCGGACAAAGTTGTGTTTTGTGGCTGGGTTAAGAAAACCTGATTTCACCGGATGCGGCGCACTGCAGCCAAAAATAGAATGGGCTTGCATGGGGCCGGATCTGGCCAGGGTGGATCCGATTTTCACACTGAGCATGATGCACAGAGCCCCTCCCAACATCCTTCCATTAGATGTGTCCCAGGTAAAGTTTCAACTTACTGATGGATCAGCAAAAAATCAGATGCAACCTCAGCATTGTTGTGCCTGATCGACACTTGGATCAGGCATAATACCGCTTTGGTTTCATACAGTTGCACAACTAACCCAGATACGGTCGGACGCGTTTACAGCTTGATACACCTCAACGCAAGTGTAAAACCAGCCTTATACGAGTTATGAGTAAAACATGCCTGAATTGTTGAACTTCATTTTGAAGAGAAATGAGAGAGATCTATGTTATTATTCAATGACCCTTACGACCTTCCCTAAGGGTTCTTTAGCAGCTGATGTCCATTACAGAAAATGATTTATCTCCTACAATAAATTAATAACAGTATTAGAAGTCACTCTGGATCTTCCTGAGCCTCGGACCCATATTTTTAGCCGGTCACGGAAATCCTTGGTGAATTCTTACATTTTTACTATGTAGAATATTTCAGGGAACATAAAACTGCATACAAAACAGATAAAATATTACTGAACTGATCAATAAAGTAGACTGAGGGAATACACGGTGGCACTAGAGAAATGATATCGTTTTCATTTCTTTCACTCATCACCCATGGGGCTACCTGTCTTCCAGTCCTGAAAAGGAATTTAGTAGAAATCCCCTTTACAATCATAAATTATTCTGAAATGCTGATGTTACTGGAGAAAACTATTTACCCTGTTAAGCTAGCAAGTGAATACCGTGAAAATATTATTACACTGAATATAATAAAAATGAACAATAACTGTCCAGTCTGTGAAGGATGCTCTTATAAGAAAGATGAATGCCTTAAAGTGCAATTTTCCGTCTGAAATGGAGCTTACACACTTCTGCTCTCAACGCTTTCCTTTGTTTCAGACGTGAAGTTAGAAAAATTATTCAATGGCTGCTCTTTATGTGGATTCACCATCATTAATGTTATTGTAGAATACTTGCCCTTTCATTCGTTATGATCTACAACAAGTCATTTTATTCCCTGTGGTTGCAGCAACTTTCCCAGTTTTACACTTGATGGCTTAGATTTGTTTGAAGATATAACTATATATAACGTCCTATTTGACGATAAATCTGTTCTTGGGGTAATATATGCTGTTAGCAGAAAATAAGGAATCTAGATACAATTATGGTATTAACACGATCACATTGTGACCTTAATGCTTCTCAATGGGAAACAAGGTCATGGATGACCTCACAAACATCGAAAAAACATTTTTTTTTAATTTTTAATACATCATGTAGACGTAGACTTAAAGAAACATTTCAGCTATTTCTTTTTCCAGACCTACTCCTCGCACCTGGGTATCTATTACCCTTTGTAGTTCTTGGTCCAGGGTGATGAAATGCGTATAAACCCGCGCTGCTGCTTAACCACATGAGCAGTCTCAGATTAATACATATAAATTATAATATAAGTTATTTGGTCAATGTGTTTCGAAACCACAACGAGCTTCTTTCTCAGGACAAATGATTGGTGCTGAGGAAGAAGCCCATTGTGGCTTCAAAACGCGTTGACCAGCTAAATCATTATAATTTATGTGGACTGATCTGAGACCGCTCCTTTGGAAAAACAGCAGCACAAGCTTATGCCCATTTCATCACCATGTACCGACATCTCTATACATGGGTCCCTAGCAGCTGGTATATGCACATATTGTGGTTGTTACTCTCACAACCACAAAGCCTTTCCTATAAATAACAGTATGATTTTTGTATATAACCATATCTGCGCTTGATTTCTCTCTCCAGATTTCTGAGTAACTCTGTAGTTCTGAATTTAAGCTCCTTGTTCCTATTTGAAATATTATTTTTCATATTTTGCCCTCTATTTTATACATTTATGTGCTTCTAAATCTCAAGATGCATTAAGCACAGAATACCTGGGCAGCTAAAGCCAGTGCATCACCTTTCTTTTGGAAAGACACCAAGACTAAGTATCTTCTCTATATTTCCCAAGATATATTATAACAAGATGTGGACCCAATGCTATTGAATTGGGAGGGAGGTGACATCACAATGGTGACAGGGTCTGTGGGTCTGGGGCAGCCGCGGTCTTTGCCACCCTGTGTGCTCTCCTCCTATCTGCTCTCTCCCCTTCCCCCATGTGCTATCTCTGTTCCCCTGTGCTCTCTCCTTTGAGCTCTCTCTCATCTGTGCACTTTCTTTCCCCCTGTGTGCTTTTCCCTGCCCCTGTACTCTCTCTCTCTGCCCCCCTGTGTGCTCTTTCTGCCTCCCTGTGTGCTCGCTCTGCCTCCCCATGTACTCTCTCTGGCCTCCTGTGTGCTTTTTTTTGGCCCCGCTTTGTACTATCTCTAGCACCCTGTGTACTCTGTTTCTCCCGTCTGTGAGTTCTCTCTCATCTCCTGTGCACTCACTCTCTGTCCAAGTGTGCGGATACCAAAGAAGGTGAGGGCAGTGTGTGGAGACAGGAAGGTGACGGCGGCGAGTGGAAACCAGAGATAGAGGATGAGACAAGCATCACCATTTTAGGATTTTAAAGGTCAGGATAAAAAACGGACTAAATCCTATTTTCGGGAACAGTTCCAGTACTAGCGCATGTTGAAAATTATTATTTTAATCTTCATATATCGCAAACATGGATGGCAGTCTTATACGTTTTTGTTAAAAATGAGTGGATGGAGGTGTGGGGTATTGCAGGGAATGGAAAGGTAAGCAGTGAGGTGAGTATAAGGAATATTTTTTAGGCAAATGAGAAAACAGAGAAAACAAATACCATGGCTGCAGAACTTGAACTCCTTTGCAATAATCCACATAGAAATATAGCCAGCAGAGAAGGCTGGTGTCAGGATACTATAAATAACTCTACTTGAGCTTTAATAAGACAGAGACGGTATTGATAACTAGTGATGAGCAAACTTTGCGAGAACATGTTCATTAGTTTCAAATTCAGCTGAGGGATCAGGAACCCAAAAGCTTTCCCGAAAAGTCGGCAAACCCAGCTTTGTTTGGGAAAAAGTTTAAAAGTTAAAATGGCCCTATAACCTTTCCTGTTTATTTGGGGCCAAAATGCTTGCCAGAAGATACACTGGCTGGGGACAACACCTAACCAAAAGTTAGGAGTGTCACCAGCCATCGGGTCTACTGGCTTGTATCAAGGTGTAGAATTTTTTTGAGGTTTGAATAAATTTTTTAAGCTTCATGGAGTTTGCAAGTGTTTTCAACACCTGCAGGTTGTTAATATTGGAAACTGTGCCAGGTGGGAAATCTAGGAAGCTTACAGTGTCCTTAGAATATCTGTTTAAGGGTACCTTTACACGCCGCAACCGCAGTGAGAAATCTGACCGGCAATCTGTTGCCCCGTCACCATCGCCGTGAAATTGCCTCGGCGTGTAATTGGGGAATTTGGCGGCGATAAAAAAGGTTGCGCCTGGTTCTGATTTCACAGCACTGCTCCAAAATCGGAGGCAATCATGAAGGCGAAATTCCCTGCTTTTGGCGTGTGAACGGGCAATAGGAATGGAATCTGCGTCATCTACTGATTTCCCGGAGGCGTGCCACAGCGTGCTGGAGACTGCGCCCTATCAGCGATGATTGGTGGTGGCAACTGTGTTTCCAATGGCTGTCCCTTCACAG